>JAVXUM010000036.1:29190566-29216679 GCA_035590655.1 Pouteria glomerata
TTGTCATTCAAAAAATTTGTTGGCATTACCAAATGGTATAAGGCTCCAAATTACATTTCTAGTCCAAAGTAATTCATTTACTCCCCCCCCCCCTCCCCCCCCAAAAAAAAAAAGCACAGCTTGTTAACAACAAATGCAACATAACTCAACCATACTCCATTTAACTAGAAATTTAAAGTAGAGCCAAGAATCAACGTTGATCAATGGAAATACTTCTAAAAACACAAGAATCAGACAATATTCTCAATCAAAATTGTTAAACTATTAGCCACTATCTCACCTAAAAGTTTAAGGCATTAAAGAGAGAGGCAACTATATCACTTACAGTAACTTATTTCTCTCAAAATGCCCCCTTACGATTGATCAAACTATTTTTTGTTTTTTTTTTTTTTTTTCCCAAACACCAAACACATATAACTATTGGCTTTTTTTGGGGTCAATGAGATTGAACAATAAACGTTTGCATACCATGTTAAAATATTGTCCACAATCTCATCTAAAAATTTGAACTATTAGAAGGAGGGCAACTATATTACTTAATGGTAACTTATTTTTTCTCTCAACAAAAATAAATTTCATCGTAGGTCAAACCTGTAGAACCCAGTGAGCACAGTTCAAGAACCTTGCAACGCCCAAGGCAAACACGTAATGAGCCGTGAATGGTTCAACAATCTGAGAGTACAAAAAGAAGAATAATCCTGGAGCCAAGCAATAAAATTTTATATTCAATAAATATCAATTAGGTCATGCTCCAGAGGATTTTACCTTCGTGTTTTGCATGACCCGCAGCTGGGGTAACACAGAAACAGCTTCCAAATATACACAGAAAGCCCAGAAAATTCTATTGATAAAATGATGTGATGTTGATGGATGAATTAGCAAAGCCAACACAGCACAGGGTACCATCTACAACAAAAAATGTTAAAAGGGTAAGAAAAAAATAGCTTCATGTAAGAGACACATAACAAAATTAACAAAATAAAGTAGCAGCAAAAAAAGTTGCTCACACTGCAGCTATAGCACAATAAAAATAAGTCCAACATGCCTCACATGCCTATTAAGCCTAAAAACAGGAGTTTCTTTGTTATCTTAGCTCAACTATTCGAACAAACAAAGGATTTTGAAAACAATGCTGCTGCTGATTTGATTATTGCAGGATGGAAGAAATGAAGAGAAGCTTATCCAATGATCTATAATGCATTTCATTGCTAACAGGACAAATATGGAAATCAGTTATACGGTTGATTATTCTTCATGAAAACGCGAATTGGCAACTAAAATGAGCAGGGTATTGGAAGTTTGAAACGAATGAAGCCAAAATAGAAGAACAACGCAATAATCATACTTCCACTGGGAGGAAGGTACCCACTAAAGCATGATAGGCTATGATGTTAAAGCAACTAAAATGCCAAAAACAACATAGCCACGGCAAAACAAGAATATCATATTGAAGTTCCGAGAAATGCCACGGTGAACTGAACTTATGGAAGCTAATTCAAATTTTTATTTAGGCACTAGCAAGCAAAATTATCAGAAAACAAATACCCTCCGATTTAATTTTATAGCAGTAGTTTCAAGTTAGTAGCACATTGTCCAAAGAACAGATCTTAAGCCAACCCTGAAGTCTTACAGGCAAACATACAATGAGGAAGAGTCAAAACCCAACTCTCACCAAAAGTCTCTAATATAACAGTAAATGTTAGAAATCAATATTTAATTTAAAACGCAGCTACTCAAAAATCAGTGTGCAAGAGTAACCAATTGGAAGCAAAGAAAAACCACTTGGCCTTAACCACTTAGATACAATGGTTACTTTGATTGAGTATAATAACTGAGAAAAAGAACAGAACGCATCACTAGCCAAGAAACAACAATATGAACTCACTGGTCTTTATGAACTTGATCCTAGAATGTCTAACATCTTATGTGGAAACAAAAAAACAAGATCACATACACATTTTGATTGGCCATGACATGAACATGCCTGAGAAAGCATTTTCAAATATTAAAATCAAATTTCCAATTTAAGTAACAGTAGACTCCTATTCACAAATCTAATATTTTAATGACTAAGTTGACTTAGGCCACAGAGAAAGTGCCAATGGGTGGTTGTTTTGGCAAGTACCGTGAGGCAGCAGCATAAATGGGGCCAACAACAGCAACTACAACCATAAGCTAGTGCTGCAGGTACTATCGGTACAATAAGAAGAATGAAGAAATGAGATCAATTGTATTCACTTCATTATTCTATAGACTGCAGAAAGAATATCATGATTTATAGTTGAATAGGCAAATAATGCGCAGAATTAATCATAAAGTAAATCTCCAGAATATCAAATATCTTATAGAATATTCTGGAAACAATATCATGCAGATACTATTGTCTTAATAGTTTAACAAAACAAATAACAATTCACATTCTGTCATTTCACGCGAACGATCATCAGATCAAAGATGCCTCATTCTTTTGCTTTGCCTTGGGAGAAACCAACTAATGTTAAATCACTAAAAATATATCAGATTTTGAAGTCACTACCATCCTATGCTATTTTCTATTAGGTTGAATGATGAGGGAGGTAGCTTGCATTGTTGGAGTGGTAAGAGGTGTGATGTGATTGTTGGCAACTAGTAAGGCTCATGGTACATAAGAGAAAATGGAAGAGACGCATTTTTGAAATGTAATAAAAGGGACTCCTACAAATCTAATATCTTAGCAATTAACTTGAAATATATATAAAATGGTTCTAATTGAAAGATTTACTGGAAATGCAAATCTAGTTGACCCCAAAAGATTTTACGGTTGTTACTTCAAATGAAAAAAGATGGATACAGAATAAATTAGCATGGAAAGGAGAAGGCTCACCACAAAATATATTGCAAAGTTGTCTTTCTCCACCATGTAGCTTGACTTTAGATTAAAACGAATCATATAAATAACCCACAGGGTTGTAGCCAATGTACACAAATCAAGCAAGGTGTGTATATCATATTCCATGACGAAACTGCAGTACAGCCTAACAGCTAAAAATATAGCCGTCAGTTCCTGGGATTTAAGTGAGAGTCCTGCAGATAATCCAAGATATGAACTAAATTCAATCAGTGACGTTGGTAAACATGAAATAAGTAAAATGGGAACGGGAAATAAGTTCCTAAAAGAAATAAATGACTTTTACCACAAGGTAAACCACATTAACCCAATCCAAAAAGAATAGTTGCCAAGTAACAACATATAACCTAGGAAAAGAAATTACTCGAGCTAGTATAAGGCTTTGTTTGGGAACTTTTGGCTTACTAAGGTTTTTGGATTTTTCTTAAATGACCAAATTTATCCCTTGCATTTTAAACTTCTTCTAAACCATGAATGGTAAAACCATCAAATTAACAAAAAACTAAAAAGCTAGTTTTTTTCCTTTCCCAAAAAAAAAAAAAAAAAAAAAAAAAAAAAAAAAAACTAGCTTTTTTTTCCCCAAACAAAGCCTAATTGTAGCTTCAAACAACGAATATAGAAAGTCAATAAAGTCACTAGTGCTTCAATAAGTTTTTTTGAGGATACATCTGTTCTTCTACTTCTAACTTGCAGGACATTTTTGCTATGAGATAATCCAGCACTCAGATTAATGATGTCAAATGATGAATCAAACAATCTCTCATTACCACCCCCCCTGGGGGGCGGGAATTGCAGGAGAATACAATGGTTGAATACAGACCATGAGACCTTTTACCAAAATGACAAGGTAAATTATAGTCATGACAAACAAGAAGTATGGTCTGGTTGAGAGCTCTTTAATTCACAAGTGAAGAAAATTGGGAGAGTTAGAATTGATCTTCAAAGATCCGAATACAATGAATGTCATGAAAAATGTAAGGCCAAAGCAAACACACCATAATCCATAGCAAGATGTAATCTACAATAGAGCTTAGCTTTGCATGGTGCTCCTTGTTGTTGGACCGTATCAGGTCAATAGTTCAATCAGTTTTGAAGGATAAATATGTTGTTCTACTTTAACTCCCAGAAAATGTTTGTTATGCTATGAATCCATGATTTTGGTTTATGAGCATTCTGTGTACAAAAAGAGGTCAATCTAAGTGTTTAGCTCAAAGAAGTTGATTAGATAAAGACCCATAAAGAGCTAAACATAAAGTTAAGGATGGCATCTCTTCCTATTTCAGATTAAAGGCTGTTTAGACTACTAAAAGTAGAACTGCTTTGAATTCCTTCAGGAGAAAACTAAAGCACCCTTTAGAAGACATCTACCATTAAGAGTTAACAGTTACGAGAAGTACCAGATAGTTACCCTCTCCTCCCATGAAGGAGATTCGAAAGTTAACGCCCTTTATCCCCTGGTAGGAATAGCATCCTTGGAAAGCATACTTAAGGGGAAAAAAATGACTAGGAAAGGTTACTGAACTAGTTAACTCACTAAAACAAAACACCAATATGGACAATTGGACTATTAATGCTACCATCTTCAAGTCATAAGATGAATTCATTAGTTAGTTAAATACAGTGCATACAATGATCTCAACTAGTACGAAGAGTAATAATGGCAGGGAAACTATGCAGCAATCACCCCCAGCTCATGACAAACAAGAATGGCACTTTCATTTGTAAGTGAACAAAATTAGGAGTGTATCAAGCACAAAAAATATTTCCATCTTCAAAAAAAATAGATAACCACAAGAATTCTTTTGAGAGCCAAACAGGTCATGATAAACAAGAATGGCACTTTAATTTGCAACTGAACAAATATAGGAGTGTGTCAAGCACAAAAAATATTTTCATGTTAAAAAAAAAATAGATAGACACATGAAATATTTTGAGAGCCAAAAAAAATACATAATTCATAACACAAGCTATATAATCTAAAATGGTGCTTAACTTTCACATATTACACCTTGATTATTGGGCAAGGAGGTAAAAAATTTAAGTACAGAATATACATGCACACTCTAGAAAAAGAGAGGCCCGAATAACAACTTAACAAATGATATCAGTACATTCCCTAGACTGACTGACATGCATCACTGGTATCACATAATGAGTACCATACTCAAAATTAAAAAGTTCTTTCAGCCATTAAGGAATTTTGCATAAAGAACTATCATCCTTGACCCATTTTATGAGAAAGCTATTGCATTTAGAAATCAAACTCACGGGCTTAATAACCAATCAGTGTGGTGGAACAGTAATTATATCCGCTTCCACGGGCTGAGATAGTGCAGCAATTTCCGGAATAAATTTAAAAAAGTGCACTGGAATTAGATCACATAACAAGCCACGGGTTCTCCAAGATGCTGGTTTAGGATGCCCAATATCAAAATTTTCAATTTTTCTAGTAATCAACGGTCCAGTTCACTACCTTCTATAACATGAATATGTTAATTTGATGCCTAATAGAACTAAAACCCCTCATCGCCCAGGGCGAGGGACTAAACCCTAATGAATACAAAGCCCGATCCGTTTAGTTGCTGAGAAATAAGCCGCAAAATTATGATCTTAAACCTAAGCTCAACCAATGGACAAAAGTTCCAATCTTTCTTTCTCCTAGGATTCATCGTCTGCAAACCCTACATCACGAAGTTAAAAATATTTATGAATTTGAGGCTGGTGTATTACCAGCACAAGTTCTTTCCTTCATAAGCTTGTAGATTAGCACTCCGATTCCAATCGCGTGAACGGCTTCCGACGCAATGAAGAGGTTGTCGTGATCGTGCACAATGACTCGCAGCAAGACTAGAGCGGCCATCCCAGCCACAACGGCCAGGAAAGCCTTTACCTTGGGCGGCTGTTTCCCGACCCATGAAGACACAGCATGAATCGGCTTCTTCGGTGGCCTCATTATGCTTCTCTCTCTCCTCTCTCTCTCTCTCTCTCACCCCCTGATTCAACCGGTGTTAAGAGACGGTGATGCGGTGGCGAGAAAGTGGTGCAGCAAAGTGAGAAAATAAATATATAAATAAATAAACATAAAAACAAAGAAAGCAAGAGTGGATTAATGTATTCGGCTCCGACTTTTTAGTCCTCGTAGCCTTTCGATTACCTACAGAAAAAGAATTATAGAAGACTCGGGTCGTAGTCTCATAATCAATTTTTTTTTTTTTTAACCATTAATCTTTGGAAGTTAGTGTTTGGCAAATTTTTTGCCGCTCTCTACCATGCACCCCTTTCCTTGTGTTTTTAGAGACCCTCTCCTGGATCGTTACCTGCAAGTAAGAATAAGATGAAAACAAAGCGATCGAATATTGTTCTTGACCAAAGATTCTCCTATATTTAAGTCAATTTCAATATTAATGATAATTTTTTGAAAGTAAAAAAAATTCCCAAAAAGATAGAGATAAGAGAAATTCAAAAGAAGAGCGAAAAAAGATTCATACCACGGCCACATTTTTGGCATTTAAAGTGTGAGAACCTGTATACTTTTATTATTTGACTAGACAATAATAGTGGTAGGTGTAGAATTAATGTTAGATGATGTAAGCACTAAAATATGTGATATTCTGCAGATTTTATTTAAATATTGTAAGTTAAGTAAATCAAACTATTTAGTCCCAATCTAACTAGAATGTACCCCTAGTTGGGGATGCAATTTGTAGTGGGGCAATATATATTTTTTGGCCGCACATTAAGTTTTTTCCTTTTTGAGGAATCAGATATACATTACTAAAAGTAGGTATTATGAGTAGTTGAACAGCATTCAGAGTTTAGTGATCCATCCATGTATCGTTTGGGACTCCTCAGCTTTTTAATTTTTTTTCACAATAATTAAAATCATCCTCTTACATTTAAGTTTCTTTTAATTCATCAATAACAAATATGTCAAACTAACAAAAAAAAAAAATTAACTGTTAAAAAATTAATTTTTTTCCCTTTTAAAACATAAAAGTACTAGTTTTTTTATCCCAAACAAAATCTTACTTTACTTGTACTTTTACCTAGGTATAATAAAAAAGGTAAATTATACCTATCTTCTTTAATACTTGAGTAATTACACTTAATACCTATAACATTTAAATGTTACACTCGTCTTTTTTATTTTAAAATGTTGTTAACATTAATCCCTTTTGGATAAAATTAATCATTAAAATTTAATATAAAATTTTAGATTAACTAATATTTTTGGTTTTTTTTTTCTCATTTTACCGTTTCCTCTATCACATCTCATCAGTTTTTTTTACAAAAATTTCAAAAAATAAGTAAAAATTTTTTTGAAATTTTTGAAAAAAAAACTGATGAAAATGTGAGAGGATGAAAATAAAATAAAAAAAAATATTTAAAATTTTAATTATTTTAATATTTTTTATTAAATTCTGACAGTTAGTTTATTTTATTAAAAAGAGTCAATATTAATAATATTTCAAAATAAGAAAAATAAGTGTACCTTTTAAATGTTGTGGAGATTAAACGTAATCACTCAAATATAAAAGAGAGTTAAATGTATAATATCACTCTTTTATTGCCAATTTTTATAATTAAATTGATCGAATTATTATAATTTTTAACCATTAGAAAAGAGAACATATTTTAATTTTCAATAGTTAAGACCAACAATGGTGATTTTGATTTTAAGCGTGTTTCTATGTGGAGATGGAAGGAAAAGGATAAACATAATGCACTTAAAGAAGGGAAAATATAAGGAAGACACTGAACTACTGAAGACAGCTTATTTATAGAAGTTCTCAAAATAAAATTGAGGAAACTTTTAACTTCATTCCTTATTGTACAACTAGCTAATAAGACCTTGGTTGAAGAGAAAAATAAAGCCTAATGAAGACTAACAAGTCCAGGAAGATGATCTTTTCATGAGGGGCTTCATCTGTTTGTCTTCCTCCAGAGCTACCATGCCTAAATGGGAAGGGTCTTCCAGCATCATCTTTGCCACCAAATAACCAGCAATCGACCAGGTTTGATATTTCCGAGCCTGCTTCCCTACATATCGACCAAGCTTTCCATCGTAATATTCAGGCCAGTTGTCTTTCAACAACCTCGTCTCAGCAAGTTCAATGGCGCGCCTCGCAATTTGGGGCCGCCCTGTCTTGATGCAGGCAGCTGTGAGGAACCATAAAAGCACTGCAGAGAACCAGTTCACGAACATGAACAACATCAGAAAAGATCTATACATGACAAGGGGTGAAATTTGATAGGAGGAAATTGAAAACTTCTGGAGGTTTTTTGGAAAAATTTGGGGCTTCAAGCAACTGAGGAACTTCCAAAAGTCGATCATTCTTATCGTCAAGCTTAGGAAATGCAAAGTAAAGAACGATGTAAAAAAAAAAAAATTAAAAAAAAAATGGACAGTCCATATCCAGGTAACTAAAACATGTAACTAGCAACAAATCAGCTATTTGC
Organism: Pouteria glomerata; assembly: GCA_035590655.1. Classification (NCBI taxonomy): domain Eukaryota; kingdom Viridiplantae; phylum Streptophyta; class Magnoliopsida; order Ericales; family Sapotaceae; genus Pouteria; species Pouteria glomerata. Next base: position 29,198,914 of record JAVXUM010000036.1, read on the forward strand.
ATTTGTTTTTTAATTAAATGTTATTATACTAATGCAACTCACAGTTTCCTGAAAGGTCCATTATCAGTTTGAGTTGCATCCCAACTTTTGTAACAAAAGAGCTTAACATAAAGAAGCATACCTGGCCAAGATCCTCCATTATGGTAACTCCATCTGGTGTTTTTTGGATCACATCCTGTTACGATTCGCCATTCATGGCCTTCTATGGCTGGATAACAGACTTTCATTGGCATTTCCCCAACTAACTCTTCCCAACGTGATTCTATTAGATCCATGATTGCAGTAGATTGTTCAGGTGTTGCCAAGGACGATAAAATGGCGATGCAATTGCCCAAGCAAAACCAACGGAAATCCATATTTGAAGGACCAATGTTACCAATAAAGTACCCACCATGAGTTGGCATAAAATCAAAAATCCATTCCGGAAGAGAATCAGGCATCACATTGAATTTATTGACCGCAGTGTGAGAATATTCTTCAGTCTTGAATCGATATATATCATTAAGCTGCTTCAAGTCCAGCCAAAAGTAACTCCTCATGTGATAGCTCAAGGCATGAAGACGCTTAGCTATTCGTTCTACAAATTCCTTACCCTCGGCATCTTGCTTGATTAAAATCAAAGCACATCTTAAAGCCATGAAGAAAAGCGCTTGTATCTCAATTGGGTATCCATAAACACCCTGTAAACATATAAACAAAAAATATACAGTGATATAAACAAAATTCGGAATAAATGAAGAATAGGCACAATAATAGGATTAATATTTTTAAATCAAGTTGTTCAGCAAGCATGCATCGCCTTTAAGGGTACAGACCGACTCCACTAACGTCCATTTAAGGATTCCAAATCAAGGACCCCCACTAGATTTCAATAGCTAGAAAACCCAATATATAGCTCACCCTGCCTGTTTCTGTGTTACATGAATGCGTCTAAGAGTCAAACTTATTCATTTTCTTATTCAAGGATAGAAAGATACGGGAAAAATATTACGTATTTGATATAATTAAAGTTTATAGGATAATATGTTATTAACAAGATTCTATTAGAATATTTCATGCATAAAATATAAGTTTTGTGCATAATTATGTGCTAAAATTGAATTGTTAAATATGTTTTGATGAATATGTAACTATATTGGCAAAGATATACCATATCCTTACTTGAGTATTTTTGTCCAAATGTCAAGTATCCAAGAAGAGTGTGTCATGCATTTAGAAGATCCCATGTAAGATAGGCTTGTTTTATCCCAATTGGTTAGATGTTACATGTAAATGAAGAGGAAATCTTGTCCTCTGCAGTTTAGACACAACTTTCAAATGTGATGGCAGATTCATCAGTGCGAGAGAACTGCACATAGCTTATTGTTTCGTGAAAGGCAGGACTAAACAAGTATGCCAAAATACAAATTACGAGTAGTTTAAAAAGATAGTTTCAAAGCTTTAATGGCAATCATGGTTGATGACTAATCCCTGCACAACAGGGCATCCCATAGAGCTCAAGGACAATTGAAAGCAGTTATACAACTAGCTACATACTCCCTCTTAGGCAACCAGTATTGATTGGTGGGCTTTGCCTCCAGGCTAAACCAGAGCCCTGTGGAGGCAACTCTGTCCCCTCCAGTAAAGAGTAGTGCTTCCTACATCAGCCTAAATAAGATGGCTTTTTCCACTAGTCAACTGAAACAGCTTTGCATTAGTCCCAACTCACATGGAATCTAACTGTGGATAACTGGGTGCCAAATATTTCCAGCTTAAGAGATGGAAATGACTGCAGGTTTCATTGTTGTTGAGCCGCCAACCCTGTAACTAACAGCCTTCGTAGGAGCAGAGAGTAGTGATGATTCTCAGGCTGCAGTCCATGTTATCTGTTGTTAGGCATTCACATACTTTTAAGCTTCTGTGTGAGATCTAAGAAGAAATGGTCGCTCTCTTTTGGCTCAATTAAACTCATAAAACTCCCACCCAAACTGCAGCTGATACCCAAGACATTACTTCTAGGTTTATCCACTTAGAGGCCATTTGGAGGTAGAAAAAAAAGTGAAACTTTTGATAGTTTTTTGTGTTTTTTTTGTGGGTTTTTGTGGGTTGTAATTTTTTGTGTGTTTAGTGAATAAAAGTGTAATTTTTAACAATTTTTTGCAACTTTTTGATGTTTGGTAAAATTGCTACTGTAGCAAAGCAGAAAAGTGGCAACTTTTGAGTGTTTGGTAAAATTTTTTACTATAACAGAGTAGAAAAGTGAAAACAAGTGGGACCCGCTGTAATAATTATTTACCGTAGCAGAGCAGAAAAATGAGTGTAGGTATCCTGGCCGCGGGGAAATGATTTCTGGACAACAGTTACAACATTTCCCGCGGAACACTATTGCCGCGTCATTCTGGATAACAGAAATCTTCCCACGGGAAATATACCCGCCGCGAGACTATCATGCCTCCTTGAACTCGGAACAAGGTTCAAGGATTTCTAACAACTTACCTAACCAGCGGGATCATCGGGGATTCAGCGGAATGGAGGCTGGAATCAGGGGACCGTTAGGATCATATCCTAACCAATCTAAAGAGAGATTTACGCGGGGGATCCTGATCTTATCTTGGCGCGCTAGGTTAGGGCTAAATATCCTCCCAACAGATCATTAGCCTAGACTCCCGCCTAGAAAGGTTCCTTCCCACCTATATAAACCCTTCCCTTTTACAGGGTCAGGGATGGATCATCGTAATTGACATTCCCCCAGTACTCTCTCTCTCTCTCTCTTGTTTTAGATTGCCCTGGTTCTCACCCCTTTCACCGGACTCCGACGATCTCACCATTATTTGATACTCAGCATAATTCTCGAAAACTACCCCAACGCCCCAAACAATGAGAAAAATTACGAGTTTGCCAAACACTCAAATTACTGTAGAAATATCAACTTTTGGTATTTTTTTTATGTTTCTTGAGCCTCCAAACGGGCTCTTAGTTACATAAGCCAAGAATCCTCTCGATCAAATGATCTTGTCCACTACATTTCTTTTGGCAACTTTTCCTCTAAACGTAATTCTATTCCAATAACCATTTCATATCATGTATTGATTGTCATAATAGATTCATCAGCACAGTATTGAAGCTATGTGGAGTCAAACTAGCTTATTTCACTTGAAATTTGAAATCTTTTGCAATCAATTCGAGAGATTTTACATTCAAACATTAAAGCATTAGAGAGACGTTCAGTTTTTCAAACCTATATACACTTTACACAGAGCATGAAGATGGACTCTTATCCACTTGCAAGTGTCTCAACAGACATCACAATTCAAATCCAAACTATCTCCAATACGTGTTATCAAAGGAGCTACTAAGGGAAACAAATATGTGTGAACACTGTTGAAAGTAGAGATTATTGAGCTTAATACCATAGACCCCCAACTGGATTCATGTGTATCCATTTATAAATATACAAAATGACCATTCACATCTCCTACGTTAAAGATACATTGTCCCTAGACTAATATAAATATAGACATAAATGTAGATACCTTCATCATAAATGCAGATACATGATGAATGTACTTTAACACTCCCCCTCAAGTTGGAACATACATATGTTTCAAGGTTGTTACAAATAAACCTTACTCAAGGTTGACTGCGACTGACGAAAATTGAGACTAACAATGACAAACACTAACAACGGTAAAGGAAGTCTGCGACTAACAATTGACGACAGAACGTTTTTACAAACGATTGACTGGCGATAGCGATAGTCATTAAATGGTGAGAACTTCGATCTTCGATTGTAGAGACTTGACTGTTGCGAAAATTGAGATTGTCATTGACGAGACTAGACTTCAATCTTTAACTAGACTGATCGTCGTCGACTTCGACTGGCGATCGTCGACATTGACTAAATTCGATCTTTGACTTCGATCTTCAATCTTTGACTAGATTGAATTACACTGAGATTCTTGGAGTTTTGAAGGAATCAGAGATGGATGACAGAAGAAACCAAACAAACATTGGAGAAGATTCTTGGATTTTTTTTTTCCTTGTAAATTATCTTAAAATAACAAATAACCACCTCAAATGAACTTGCCGGAAAGAGACGACAATATTGGAAAAAAGAAGCAAATTAAACTGGTGGTCCATGTGTTCTCATGCGTCGGCGAGGGGTGAGCGAGTGGGCTTCAAGCGCCAGCGACTGACGGTGCGTGTGGGTGTGTGGATGAGTTTCCAACAAGGTGACTTCGGCGGATATGCTCGTCGGCAACAGGTGACTCCTCCAGTATACACAATCAGATCAACAGACCATCGGAAAAGCCTGGACAATCCTTTGCACACCAACTATTCTTCTTTCGTCTGAAGACTATTCATCGTTTTGCTTTTTTTTTTTTTTTTTGTAAGAAAACCTGGCTCTGATACCATGTTGAAAATAGATATTTATTGAGCTTACTACCATACACCTCCAACTGGGTTCATGTGTATCCATTTATAGATATACAAAATGACCATTCACATATCCTACGTTAAAGATACATTGTCCCTAGACTAATATAAATGCAAATATAAATGTAGATACATTCACCATAAATACAGATACACGATAAATGTACTTTAACAGACACAATATACAACAGTGTTTTATATTAACCGAGATATAAGTTGGCTGTAATCCAGAAACAAGTTAAATATAAACCACATATTCACAATATTTTGTCAATTTCGTGTCTGAACCAGGTTAGATATAACCAGATTATGAGATCTAAGTCTCAAGTATTTTCCAAGTAACAACTCTATAATATTTTCTTCCCACTGTTGTCCCTTCAGTTTAGGGACATCCCGGCTAGTTGGGCAACAATTAAGAGACTTGAGTTCAAGTCCCATTAATATCAAAGAAGATAAAGATTTTTTGACCTCGTGGCTGTCTAAATGTCTTCCTTCCACATAAGTTCACAAAATGTCTAGGATCTACATGGTTCACTAAAAGCCTAAGTTAAAGTGCTACACAGGACTCCATATGAATGTATGATACAAGCAATGGCAAGTAAGAAAAATATGGCCAACTTTTAATTACATGAAGAAGCAACTGCTAGAAACTCACCATTCGACGATCAATCATGGAGCATCCATCAGCACAAAGAAGAGTTGGAAATGTGTCAAATCCCTCTGAAAGGCATAAACTCATTATCAGGCGCATGCCCTTCTGGCATTCAGGCATCTCAGCCAAGGAAGAGTCACCTGTAGACTTTGTGTATGCCCGAAGCAATATTATCCACCAAAATCCAGAATCAACGGGTGCCACCCTTCCTATTGCACTCTCACCAAAATCTGCCATTAGAGTCTCAGTATTCCTGACCGGATCATGGAGCACTTTAAAACTAGCTGGCATTACTCCTTCTCCTAGCTGGAATCGGTCGATCTTTTTCTCCCAAGATTGAAGACGAAGAGTCTTCAAAAGAAAGTTCTTGACAACTTCTGGTTCCCCATTCATCAAAAAAGCCAAGGCACTTGGAACAAAGTCTCTAACAAACACCTAACCATATAAAAGAAGTTAAGAAGTCACTGTATCAACTTCACGTGCCTTTTACCCTTAAATTGTTTTACATGAAACTTTAAAAAAAAAAAAAAAAGCACTTTTTGCACAAGAATTGTGAGCTTCAAGAAAGAGTAATGGGCAAAAACAGTGACAATACAGATAACAGGTTTACCCAATGCAAAATATAGATTATAAAAAAGCTACCTAATAACACTTCAACATGATGCAAAGTGGCCCCATAATTCCAGAATTATGGAAGCTCAATCAAGAGGTCCACCAAGATGTTGCTATGGCCCAACGGGCAAACAATGGAAAACCATCAAATATCTATATAACCAAATAGTGTAGAGGTAGTTTGTCCATGCATGGGCCCTTTTTATCTGTCTATGTTCCATCGACAATAGAAGGCCAAGAAAAGGTACCCTCAAATAAAGAAAATGGTTTCTCCTCACCGGGAACAACTTGATCGTGTATCGGAGGTGGGGAAAAAGGTGAAGGAAATCAAAAGAATCCACCAAAAGCAAATTAACAAAGAAGATACTTTCATCCGACGCCGTGCAGAAGGGAAATTGGGAGTTCACCTGATCATAGTTTTGTTTCTCTTCAGAGCTATCTAATGCTGCAATTGTCCCAACTCGTTGACCACGAAAGAACACCAAAGAACGTCTCAAGGCTTCCCAAGCCTCAGCAACCATGGGATGAGGCTCGAACCCATTTTGTGACCTCGGAGTATTGAACCCCGACCTCCTACCGGGTGAAAACACAATCTCGGGAAGGTCCGTGAATCGAAAAGCGTTGTCCGCATTTCTGATGGCGGGATGAGGAGACAACCCAAGTGACAATTCACTCAGAGTCCTCTCGTCGAACGATCTCTGTCTCTCCATGTTCAGCGGCCTTGGCTTATCCGATATTCTCGAAAAATCACATTCTTCAATTTCAGCGACTTTACACAAACTGTCAATACTTCTCGCATTACCGTTTTGAGTCACGTCCACCGAGAGCTCAGACATTCCCAAAGACAAAAATTTTACGAACTAGTAAATTTTATTGTGATTCAAGTGCTCAAAATCTGCAGTTCAATCAACAAAATCGTAAGGAAGAAAAAGAAAAAAACCCAAAAAAAAAAACAAAAAAAACACACGCATTCAACACTAGAACAAACTACTTTCTGTAAAGGTGGAAAATCTCAACACCCGTCCGAAAGATTGTGATATGCTACGCTCTGTTTGGTTGCTAGAAAACAGAACGAAAATAAATTGAGCCCACAATAATTTTCCCACCATACCACTAAAAAACAAAATTCAATGCCGAGAATTTGTCCGGGAAATCGGCAGACAAACAGATGGAAAACAAACGAGGGAACAAGAGGGGGAATACTGGTATTGATGAGCAGCGCTGATGCGGAGACATGCTTGAATCAACATTAAAAAAGACGGGAAAAAAAAAAATCAAATAAAGCACGATCGAGAAATTGAGAGATTTGATTAATGAACTTACTTGGAAAAGGAATGAACAAACAAATGACAACAACAATTATACTGCAATGTTCTGTGTTAAAATATAGGGCCGTGGCCGTGGCAGTGGCCGTGGGGCCAGATATTTGACCCGGTGGGCCGGTTACTTAGCGCCGTGAATGATTGGTATAGTGGAGCGGCGGGGCGTTGTCGAGTAGTCGACCTAAATACGTATACTTGTGTGTATAATGTTTTTGTGCGTCGTAGCTTTCACAGTTAGGCGGTGTTTGGTTTTCAAAAAAAAAAAAACTAAATTAGTGCAGAAATTTGGTAGAAGTTAAAATTTTCTGATGCTTTTTAAGGATCCAAACACCTTCTTAGCATTAGCTTTGGGAGAAAAACGTTAATTTTTTGTTTTATAGTTAGTCACTAAAATTTATATTTTTTTTTATATTTGAAAAATAAAAATGACTAGTTTTTTTAATTTATTTTACATATCTTTCATTTATGATTTAAAAAAATAAAAATGTAAAAAGATAATTTAATCATCTCAAAATAAGCCAAAAAATTAAAGTCGCCAAAAGCTAGTCTTTTTTGGAATTGCCAAACTAAACCTAAGATCATGCTTGAATCAAAGATTTTTTTATCCATTTATCTAATAACATATTTTATTTATTTTTTATTTTTTTACTCACCAAATTATCGTTACAAACACACCCTAATAATTTATTTATGAGGATGATAAATAATAGTAATGATAGATAATTATAAATTTATTTCTTAAAATCATTTGTTATAATAACCTTTTTTGGTGTATTACTTTGAACAAAATAATTGGTTAAATTTTAGGTAAATTATAATTTGTACATTTGATTTATTTTTTTTACTGAATTTCATTTTAAAGTCTGATATTTTAATTAAAATAATTAAAGATATGAGATCTTAATGGTTGCAATGTTTATTGTCAATTAAAAAATTTCTTGTAAAATGATTACCTAACCCATTGATAAATATGAATACATGATTCATGTAACAAGAAACTTGTTAACAAAAATTAACAAATAGTTACCATAGCAAAAATTAAAATATGATGTTCGTAATTATTACCCCTAAAAAGTAAATAAAATTTAGTTTAAAATTTAATAGTGCAAACTATGATTTATTTTTAATTTTTTATTATAAAATATCAAATTATTATATTATTGTAAATTTAGCTCTTTGTAATTAGTTTTAAATTTATTTTATTCATTTGACATATTTAATTTTTATTATTTAAATAAAGTCTAAAATGTAAGAGATTAATTTAAAAAATAAATAATCAAAAATTGAGAAATCAAGTTACGACCCAAACGGAGCCTAAAGGAAATGCGTTGGCCAAAAAGCTTGAGGATGTTTGGGTGGGTGGGTGGGTGTGAGGTAGTGTGCAAATCACAGAGAAAATGCCAGGGCATGGCTGCTTTAGGTGAAAAGGTGACGTATGAAAACAACATAAGTGGGCCCGACAACAGCTATCATGATCATGAGTTAACTAGTGCTGCGGGTACTATCGTACAATAATTTTTTTTTTTTTTTGAGAATTAGGATTTATTTGATTAACAAAACACTTTCAATTTTTTAATAATTTTTTTACTTCTCACTAAAATTTAATTTAAAAAAAAATGATAAATTTTAGATATTAAATGCATTCATAAAAATAAAATTAAAAATTCACTTTTTTTTGGGTAAAAGCTATCTATTGGAATAAAAAAATAATAAAAATTTAATTTTTTTTTTAACCTTTTACTCAAATAGATATGAATTTTTTTTTATAAATAAGATTTACACGCCTAAAATTCTAATAAGAAAATTAAATTTTAATTCTTACCAAAAAAAATCAAAATTTTTTAAGAAACAAATTATATAAGAAAAAAAAAAGTTAAAATTTTTTCAAAACCAAACACAGCCTTACCATTTAAATAAATAAATAAACATATTTGATAAAATATCATTAAACAAAAATGCAATATTAAATTTAAAATTAATAAAAACGTGTTTTAAAATTACACTTTTATTATTAAATGCAAAATTATTTTATATCTCGTTTGGTAAACAAAATTTTTAAAATCTTGTACCCGAAGTTACATTTTACGTGTTTAGTAAAAGGGTTTGGTAGCGGCAACTTCAAGTAATTTTTGATAATTATTTTATTAACAATTATTAATGATAATTTTTAGTGTATTTAATAAATAAAAATATAATTTTTAATTATTTTCGGTAACTTTTAAGTGTTTGGTAAAATTATTACTGTAGTAAAATAAAAAAAGTGATAACATGTGTATGTTTGGTAAAAATTTTTTACTGTAACAAAACAAAAAAATGTAAAAAAGTGAGACCCACTATTATATTAAATTACTGTAATAGAAAAGAAAAGAAACAAAAATTGTTATTTTACTAAATAACAAATTATTGTAACAATGTAAATTTTTAATAATTTTTAATTTTTTTTGAGCTGCCAAATGCAGCTAAAATTTTGTAGATTCTTTGTAATTTTAGTGAGAATTTTAAAAAATTTCTACAATTTTAGTGTCCGCAGTAATTATTTTGCATTCGGTAAAAAAAAACACATCTTAGGAAAAAAAATTAAAATAAAATTTTAATTTTTATCAAAAATAAAAAATTACAAAATTAAAAAGTTAAAAATAATATCCCGTTCTGTCCTGCGTTTGTCAGAAAATAGTGTCCGGTTATGCACGTGAACGATCGTCAGATCCAGAGGGGCCGTGTTCTTTTGCCTCGCCTATACAGAAATTAATTAATGTTTTTTAGGTAAACTTGCTTTTTATGCTACGTAATCACACGAAATATCTCACAAATCAATATGGGTGTCTTTGAAATTGTATAAAATAAAAAGTTAATATCTCAGGATTTATGTAGTGAATAAAAAATTTTAAATTTTACAGTCTTGGACTTTGTGTAGTAAGTATAAAATTTAAATTTTATAATTTCGAACTGTGTATTTATAAAAATTTATAAAATTTTGTATTATTTTATTTTATTTTGTAAAGTCTCAAACAGGGCTCTTGATAAGCCACGAAGATCACAGAGGACACCAGTTAAAAATCCAAAATATTTTGCAGCCATGTAGTAACGTGCAGGAGAAGAATCTGGGATGTGGATGTGAAGGTGGCTTGAGGATAGGTCACGAAATGATCAGGCTTGCGTTAGAATAGGACAAGCAGTTATGAATATTACTGTTGCTCATTTAAGGTGTTGTCCTATTCTTCAGGGATAAGGACTTGAGCGATAGAAACAGTTGTTGATTTTAATTGTATTTAAATTTATGGTAGTCATGAATAAAAGGCAAGCTGTGTTTTTTTTAAACTCTCGTTGGTTTATTCTCACCGTAAGTAGAATAATATTCTTGGCTTTGACTGGGACCTAACATTGGTATCAGAGCCACTCCTCATGGCAACAAACAAGGAACGAATTGAAAATCTGGAAGCTAGCTTTGGAGGACTCCAAACTAGCTTTAGTACCATGGAGAAAGGTGTCACTGATAAGTTACACCATTTAGAAGATGCAATCAGCAAAATTTCAGAGCTCCTCACACCAAGAGGTGCTGCCGCATCTTCAAGCAACGATCAGAACCTTCCTATCAATCCAGGCACTCCACCACCACACCCTTCTAGAGACGATTCACGTAACCAACCTGAAGGAGGACGACCATGGTTCTCTTCCAAATTAGCCAAATTGGAGTTCCCTCATTTTTCGGGTGATGATCCCACAGAATGGTTCACAAAAGTGGAGCAATTTTTTGAGTATCAAGGAACCACGGAATCACAGAAAGTACCCTTGGCTTCTTTTCATTTAGAAGGTGAAGCTAATCAATGGTGGCTATGGTTGAATAGGTCCTATAAGGAAGAAAACCGAGTGATAAACTGGGAAACCTTTTACAATGAACTCTAGGCGCAATTTGGTCCTACTGACTGTGAGGACTTCGATGAAGCTTTGTCCAAAGTTAAACAAGTGGGCTCATTACGCAAATATCAGAAGGAGTTCGAACGGTTGGGCAACCGGGTTCAGGGATGGACACAAAGGGCCTTGGTGGGCACATTCATGGGAGGTTTGAAACCGGAGATAGCAGATGGCATATGAATGTTCAAACCAAAATCTCTAAAAGAAGCCATTAGCCTAGCTCGGATGCGGGATGAGCAGCTGAATCGTCAACGACAACTTTCACGGCCTGTCAACCGATTCACGAATGAATCATCATCTCCAACAAAGTTCAAACCCGCATCACCTATGCAGAAGCGAAGGGCCCAGGGTTTGTGCTTTAATTGCGACGAGAAATTTGCCCCAGGACATCGTTGCAAAGGACCTCAACTCCTCGTACTCGAATGCGAAGATGAAGGATCGGATATGGAGGAACAAAATCATTCAACGGCACATCAACCGGAGATTTCATTCCATGCACTCACAGGATGGACAGCCCAAAAAACCATGCGAGTTCTAGCAAAGATTGGTCAACAAGAAGTGGTTGTTTTAATTGACAGTGGATCCACGCATAATTTCATCAGTGACAGAATGGCCAACATGCTGCAGCTGCCTGTGACTCCAACAGAACCATTCGACGTTAAGGTGGCCGATGGCAAACCATTAAAGTGCAAAGGAAGATTCAACAATGTTCCCATTCTGCTCCAAAGTATTCCTTTTGTTTTAACACTATATTCCTTACCTTTGATTGGGTTGGATGTGGTTTTAGGAATTCAGTGGCTGGCACAACTGGGAACAGTGGCGTGTAACTGGCAACAACTCATCATGGAATTCTAATGGAACAACCAAACTCACCGGTTGCAAGGCATTGATTCTCAAGGCATTCAATCTGCTTCCATGAGAGCTATTTCGAAGGATATGCGACAAAGGGGTTCTATGTTTGCCATTTGCTTCCAAACCACGGCAGAACAAATTCCACTTGAGACCCACCCAGACATGCAACAGTTACTACAGCAATACCAAGGCCTGTTCCGAGAACCTACGCAACTCCCTCCACCCAGAGAAGTGGACCATCACATAAACTTGAAAGAAGGCATTGAGGCCATTAATGTGAGACCTTACAGGTATGCCTATTTTCAAAAAGCTGAAATAGAAAAACAAGTTCATGACATGTTGCAATTGGGGCCAATCCAATCCAGCACCAGTCCTTTTTCATCTCCTGTGTTATTAGTTAAAAAAAAAGATGGGTCATGGCGTTTTTGCACTGATTATAGAGCACTCAATGCTGTCACTATCAAAGATAGGTTCCCAATTCCTACAGTTGATGACATGCTTGATGAGCTCCATGGAGCTAATTATTTTACTAAACTGGACTTGCGGGCTGGCTATCATCAGGTACGAGTCCATCCCACAGACATACCTAAAACTGCTTTTCGGACTCATAACGGTCATTATGAATATCTTGTCATGCCTTTCAGCTTATGTAATGCTCCGTCTACCTTTCAAGCCATTATGAATTCCATATTTCGCCCTTACCTCCGTAAATTCAGACTAGTATTCTTTGATGATATTTTGGTATATAGTCCCAATTGGCACATGCATCTCGAACATGTTAAAACAGCTTTTGAAATATTAAGGCAGCATCAATTCTTTGTCAAACTCACTAAATGTGCCTTCGGTCTACAAGAACTCGAGTATTTGGGACACATTATAACTCCTCAAGGAGTTAAAGTTGATCAAGGCAAAATTCGATCTATGCTCCATTGGCCTAGGCCTACTAATATCTCTGAGTTGCGTGGATTTTTAGGGCTCACGGGTTATTACCGGAAATTTGTGCGTAACTACGGCATCATAGCGCGCCCCCTCACCCACCTTTTAAAGAAAGGACAATTCGGTTGGCCAAAGGAAGCAGAAGAAGCCTTTCAAGAACTTAAACGAGCTATGACCACTACCCCAATTCTTGCATTGCCAAATTTCAATGAGCCGTTCATCATTGAAGCCGATGCCTCAGGGAGTGGAATAGGGGCAGTTTTGACTCAGCAAGGGAAGCCAATTACGTTCATGAGCCGAGCTTTGGGCATCAACAAACAATCATGGTTCGTGTATGCCAAAGAGATGCTGGCAATCATCCATGCAATACAGACCTGGCGACCATATTTATTGGGCCGCAAATTCTACATACACACCGATCAACGCAGCCTTAAGCATTTGATGGAGCAACGAATAGCAACTCCAGAACAGCAGCGGTGGGTGTCGAAATTGCTGGGTTATGACTACGAGATCCGGTACAAGCCCGGAAAGAAAAACAATGCTGCAGACTCTTTGTCACGCGTAGCTGGAAGTCCTAGCCTTGACGCATTGTTCGTACCACAAACAGAAATTTGGGAATCCATCAAAGCTGAAACCAGTCATAATTCCTACATGCAGAAAATTGCTAAACAGGTTGATGACAATCCAAGCAGTCCATATAGTCGCCACAACGGCTTACTTTGTTATAAAAATCGTGTAGTGGTGCCACCCCATTCCACTATCATTAGATAACTTCTCCAAGAATTTCATGATTCAAAAATAGGTGGGCACTCTGGAGTTTTACGGACCTATAAAAGGCTAGCACAGCAATTCTACTGGCCGTCAATGTACCAGCCGATAAAAAATTATGTGGCTTCTTGTGATACTTGCCAACGGGCAAAGAGTGAAACCTTGTCACCAGCAGGGCTTCTACAACCCCTCCCGCTTCCCTGTCAAGTATGGGATGATATCACTCTTGATTTCATTGATGGCTTACCTTTTTCACATGGCAAAAATTCCATATTGGTTGTAGTTGATAGGCTGAGTAAATCAGCACATTTTATGGCTCTTTCTCACCCTTATACGGCAAAGATGGTGGCAGAAAAATTTGTTGAAGGCGTTGTGAAACTACATGGCATGCCGCGAACTATCATTAGCGATCGGGACCCTGTTTTCATCGGTCATTTCTGGCAAGAGTTCTTCAAATTGTCTGGTACCCAACTGAAAATGAGTTCTGCTTATCATCCACAAACGGACGGCCAATCAGAAGTGGTCAATCGCTGTATTGAACAGTATCTTCGGTGTTTTGCATCTCAACAACCCCGTAAATGGTATTCTTTTCTTCCTTGGGCTGAATTCTGGTATAATACAACTTACCATGCATCCACAGGAATGTCTCCCTTCCAAGCTCTATATGGAAGACCTCCACCAACAATTCCTCACTATCAAGAAGGACTCTGTCCAGTAAATGATGTCGACCTCAACCTAGCTTCCCGTGATGCTTTACTTCGACAACTCAAAATCAATTTACATGCTGCCAACAATCGCATGAAGCAGATTACCGATGCCAAACGACGTGATATTGAATTTCAAGTTGGTGACTATGTCTTTCTCAAGCTCCATCCCTATCGCCAACAATCAGTGTTCAAAAGAGTTTGTCAGAAGCTTGCGAACCGATTCTATGGCCCATACCAGATCGAGGAAAAAATTGGCCCAGTGGCGTATAAGCTCAACTTACCTCCTGGGTCTCGTATCCATCCTGTCTTTCACGTCTCCCTTCTGAAGCAAAAGTTAGGCGATACTGTCCCCTCCAGTGCGACCTTACCTCCAATGGATGAAGATGGCGAGATACTCTTGACACCAGAAACCATTATAGATACTCGTTGGATCAAGAAAGGGTCCAAATTCGTGGAACAAAGCTTAGTTAAGTGGAAGAACTTGCCGAAAGAAGAGGCTACATGGGAAAATTCTCAAGACATCCAGGATAAGTTCTTCAATGTCAACCTTGAGGACAAGGTTGCTGTCAAAGGGAAGGGTATTGATAAGCCACGAAGATCACAGAGGACACCAGTTAAAAATCCAAAATATTTTGCAGCCATGTAGTAACGTGCAGGAGAAGAATCTGGGATGTGGATGTGAAGGTGGCTTGAGGATAGGTCACGAAATGATCAGGCTTGCGTTAGAATAGGACAAGCAGTTATGAATATTACTGTTGCTCATTTAAGGTGTTGTCCTATTCTTCAGGGATAAGGACTTGAGCGATAGAAACAGTTGTTGATTTTAATTGTATTTAAATTTATGGTAGTCATGAATAAAAGGAAAGCTGTGTTTTTTTTAAACTCTCGTTGGTTTATTCTCACCGTAAGTAGAATAATATTCTTGGCTTTGACTGGACCTAACAGCTCTGATATTAATATCTTGTTTAAAGTATTGGGAGAACAACCTCCTATGGCTGTGCTTAAGAGTTTTAAAATCTGTTGTATGGTTTGTTTAAAATATGCGTTCTAAAGTATTTAGATGGTATGTGTTTAAATAGCTTGAGAATATGAGTTTGAAAATAACGATAAATTTGAAATTTAAAGTATGTTTAGAGTGTTAAAAAATTAATAAAAATTGTCATCTCGTAATTTGTATAGTGGGTAAAAAATTTAAATTTTTTAAGAAAATTTTCAAATTTTTTTAATAAATTTTGGTACTCGAAATACATTCTTTCATAAAATTCCCTTATTTCCAAAAGTTATGACATCCTTCATTTAAATTTATGTTAAGTTTTTGTTAGGATTTAAAAAAATAATTTAATATTTTATTTTTACCATCTTTTGCTATGTCCATATATTAATATACACATCTAGTAGCGGTGATATGACCCAAATTTGACTGTAGGATAATTTTCTTAATTAATAATGACTGCAGTAAGAAAAAAAGTATAGAATAAGGATGAAATAGAGTTGGTGGTGGTGATTGGACTGATGGTGTCGAAGAAAAGACTAGTTTTGGTTGAGGGAGAGAAGACCAATGTTGGTAGATGAGAGAAGACAAGTGTTGAAAGTTAAATTTATAAAATCCTTGAATGAAATTGAAAAAATAAAATAAAATTCAAGAGAAGATAAGGGAGACAGATAGAAGTTTAACTTAATTAAAATATATGGATTCAAAAACAAATTAAAAACAATATAGTGCTGGAAATCATAGGAAACAATCACACTCGATGATGTGAAAACCTAATCAAATGTGAACCGACAACAAAGGGGAGCTTTTGATGTAAGGTGGTAAACGAAAGGTAGCTGTCGATGAAAAAGAGCTAACGGAGGCATTGGAAGCTATCGATGAAAAAGAGCTAACGGAGGCATTAGAAAGAGGTAGGGAGGGACGAAGAGAGAGACAGAGGGAAGGAGGGGTGTCAAAGCAAGAGTTTTTAATACATTTGTAGTTAGGACAACGGGCATAACACGATTTGGAATATTCAAGGAGGCTCAAACGTTATCCCAAATGGATAGGTGTATCTGAAAAACAAACCAGAAGTGATATAGGCATTAGGATAGAGTTGGGTTGGTCGAAACTTAAAGCAGGAGTCATAGAGATGTCAGGTGAAAACGTGAAAGTAGTGGATAAAGTAGTAAGGATGAATAGCGATACTGTCGGCGATAGTGGTGGATATGGATTATCAAGGGGCCATTTGCTTATATATATTTATATATTTTATAATGTATATATGTGTATAAATTTATATTTTTTTTTATTTGTAATTAATAGATTTATGTATAATTAACCTAATATTTAGAAAAGGTATGTGTAATTTACACTAAAAATAATAAATTCATGTTTGAAAGTTTATTTTTTAATGAGTTATGAAATATTTATTAATATATTTAAAATATTCATTTGGTCAAATTCTCACCTTATATTTAGTTTTACACAAATATTTTACATCTTTGCATATTTTGTTTTTGCGTGTTTGAAGGTATAAAAGATGATGTTATCAGTTCGGGAAAAAAAAAAAATGATGTTGAGGTATTGAAACATTAAGGGTGAAAATTAGAAGAGCCTATGGGAAAAAAAATGCAGAAAAATGAGATCAACATAACCAATTTTCAAACTTAAACAGAAGAAGTTCAGATTTGCACAGAAAGCAGAACAATTCCTCAGCAACACTCACATTCAAATCTTATTGATTAAAAGGTAGCTTTTACACTTTATACTATTGGCGCACATTTCACGATTTATTTTTTTTACCATAACTCAGGATAGAACAGTAAGAACCCTCGTGAAAATTCCACCTCATTGATCTACAATTAAGTGCCAAGTGAAAGCAGTCCCGTTCGGACGCAGTCATAGATTAGCCCCAAGTTGGGACACTTCAACTTACGCGGGAATTTGTTCGCAGCTATAAATGATGCGCCAAAAAGGACGTGCTTGACTGTTAAGAAAGGATATCCAAACACTCATGGGCGGATCTATGCAGGGCAAGGGTCAATTGATCCCTGTTGGCAAATTTTTAAAAGTTAATATAATTTTTAAGATATTTTTGTATTTTTATTCTTATAAAATATATTTCTTAAAATAAATTGTCCCTATATCTCAAATAATTTATAAATTTTACCTTCTGAAAGTAAAATTTTTATAAAAAATAATATAATTTTTAGAGTATTTTTATACTTTTACCCTTATAAAATATAGACGCGGGGGCTAACATCGCCCCCTGTTGTCAGCGCGCTCACATCGAGCGCACGCCGCACGATCAATCCGGGTTTCACAGGATGTCGCCACGTGTTTTTATTTGTAATTTTTTAGATTTAATTCAAACGCATCAACAGACTCGATTTTTTAATTTTTCTGAATTCTTTTTCTGAAGTTCAGGGTTGAGTTTGGAAAAAAAAATATTATTTTTTTTTGTAATTAGCTACTAATTACTTATTAAAAAATTAATTTTTTTTGTATTTATAAAAAGAAAAAAGTTAACGCCCCCTTCTTTTTTGACATTTTTAAAATGACTAAATTTACCATCTTACATTTCATATTTGTTTTAAACATTAAAAGACAAAATAT
>JAVXUM010000036.1:29218793-29230893 GCA_035590655.1 Pouteria glomerata
GAGAGTCAGTAAAGAAGGGGATGACACCACTGAAGATGTAGAGGCGGTTAGCGTTGCAAGGGTAATATTTTTCCTCAATAATTGGGTCCAATCTCTGTTGATTTCTTCCGAAAAGAAAATTAGGGCGGGCGGGTATAAAATTCAATCTGAAACTGTTGGCTCCTGTTTGGATTATAGATGCTGGGAGATATTTAAGTACTGTTTGGAGGATTCTTTAAAACAGCATGTTTCATTGAGCTTCTCTCGGGACTTCCTCCGGGTTATTCACTGCATTGTAAGGGATGCATTGTCCAGACTGAATGTTGCATCACCTGATACGGTAGAAGCGGTGATGAATGGTAAAGAGTTTGATTTGTACAGAATTGCTCTTGATTGTATTTCGTTGGTTTTCTCATCTCATGGTGGAGTTTTGAATGAGAACTTGGACTTGTGGATGTTGAATACTGACATAGTGCTTGAGCTTGTCCAGAAAATTTTCTATCTCAATCTCGATAGTAGCAAGGCTGGTGACTTTGCCCTGCAGTTATCGCGTGTTGTGCTTGAGCCATTTGCCAAGTTTTTAAGGATCCACCCAATTCGGAAAAATGGCTTTCATGATTTCATAGATAAGCTCCTCGGGCCTTTGTTGCATTTGTTGGATGTGTTAAATCATTATGTCCATGGCCGCGATCCTGGTTTGATACATAACTTTCTAAAGACCATGGAAGAAGTCTTTTCTCATGGGTTGTTTCACTCTGCTCATATGGATGGTTTTCTAAGTTTACAAAGTACTGGAAAGTATATAACATGTGAAGATGGAAAGCCAAAAGACTCCAAAATCATCATTAAAAGTTATCATAGACATCTTTTTGATAAATTGGAAAAGATTTTAGTGGGGAAGAATGTGCTGGCATTAGGTGGTATGGGAGAAATGTTTCGCTTGTTTGTCAATTGTGTTAAAAACCAAAAGGGGGCTTCAGTTAGAGGAGGTTTGGGGCATGTTGAAAATGATTTTACTAGTCATATGTTTGATAACTCTTCTGAAAACTTAGTTGTGGGAAAAAGTTATTTTTCAAGTAGTTTGAATTCAGAAACAAGGAAGTCGCTTTTTAACTTCTTTGTACAGATTATGGAGCCATTATTGGAAGAGTTCAATATTTATCTTCAAGCTGAATGGGAGGTGGGATCTGTATTATTGTATGTTCAAAGCACACTCAGTTCTACCAATAAACTACTTGTTAGCTTTATGCATGAAAATTTATATATACGAACAGAGGATACATCCGAAAAAGCTTTTCTTAATTTCCTTAAACTGGTCTATGATAAGGTTTTGTCATTTTCTGCAAAAATAACACAATTTTGGCTGTCCACACCTGATCTTGATGAGAGAACAAAGATGGGGGGGTTAAGTTCAATAGCCAAGGAGCTTGTTCTTACCATACGTTACTTGGTAGAAATTGAATATGAGGTTGTCAATAATGATTTGGAAAGCTTATGGGTCATGATATTCTCATTTGTCGCCTCTGGCATCTCTTTTCAAGATGCATCAGATCAACACTCATTAACTTCAGAGATACTTCAGCTTGGATGCCAGCTGGTTAATCTTTATAGTGAACTTCGCCAGGTCAGTGAAATGCTTCCTTATCATGTCACTTTGTTACTTTAAATGTTTGTAGGTGGAAAAATTCTAACATTTAATGGGCTGACTTTGTATTTTCTGGGTTCAAATTTAGAAGCATTTGAATTTCATATTAAGCCATGCTCTGGTACATTGCGCCGCTATTGGTGTATGCTTGGGGGCATGGCATTTGTTTTGTAATTTTCTGTTTCTTATTCTTTTTGTAAATAAATTTTGGATGCAAATTATTGTAGGTCTTTTCTCTTGCTTTTCTCATAATGCAGAACCCCTTTTGGTTCTTAGAGGATTTGCGTCTCAAAAAAAATTATTACCATTTCTGTCCTGGTGACTTTTCTGGAATTCCTTTCAGCCATATTTGCTCTTCTTTGTGTCCTTAGTTTTGGTTTTTTTTTTGTGGTCCCATTCTTACACTCTGTACTAATGTAGGTTGATAATGTTATTTTTGTGCTGTGTAAAGCGGTGAGGCATTTCGTATCACCTGGCAATTGCCAAGAAATGATTGGTTCAAATTTTTTGTATGGTGCACCTTCGTTATATTTTGAAGCATATGCAAAATCAGTGAATATGGTATTATGCTCACAAGAGTTCAGGGGTGCCATTCATAATGCCATTGTTTCCATACCAGAAGGGCAAGTCAGTGGATGCATTCAGCAGTTAAAAACAGATATTTCAGAGTCCCTGGAATGGATTAAAGTTAGTTGTTCATTCGCCACTCAAAATGATGTTGGCAAACTTGATCAAAGTAGTAGTCCGCTGTACTTTGATCTGCAAGCAGAACTGCTGGGTAGAGGTTTGTCTGATATGTATACATTAATTCTGGATTCGCTGACTGTAACAGCAGGTAACAGTAATCTCATTAGAGTTTCTGTGAAGGATCTGATGACAGTATTACGCCATAGTATGAGTATTCTAGTGGCACAACCAGATAATGTTCTTGAGTTCCTTTCAACAGTAACAGGAAGAACTCTCAGTGATCGTGAGACTGGTTACGAAAATGATTTGCTCTCCACTAACTGGGTCCTTCTGTTTTTCTTTCGCCTTTACATGTCCTCTCGGAGCTTATACCGACAAGCACTAAGCCTTGTGCATCCCGATGCTTTGAGAAAGATGTCAGGAATGATGGGTGACTCATTTACAGCTTATTCTGGGAAAGATTGGTTAGAAAGGACTGATTGGTCTTCTGGAGACTATTTTTCTTGGATTCTCCAACCTTCAGAGTCTCTTTTCACCATTATACAATCTGTTTCAGACATTTATCTTAAAGACACTGCTGCTGATTGTGCTCCTCTGGTTTATGTGTTGAACTCCATGGCTGTTCAGAGGCTTGTTGATTTGAATAGGCTGATAAAGTCTTTTGAGTATCTACTGCAAAGGAACAAAAATTTAGTTTATACCAAGTTGATGGATGATACTGGGTCCTCACCATATGGTAAAAACAAAAAAAAGTTAAAAAAGTGCGTCTTATGTATGAGGCAAGAGGCAGCGGATCTAACCAACTTCATGATGGAACATCTCCCATTACTGAATAAGGACCAAAAATCTGTCTTCTCACCTGATGCTGTCTCTTACAAAAGTATGGATGGACAAGCGCATGAATATCATACATGGGATTTTAGTGTTGGTTCTTTAAATGGAAGATCATTGCCTTGTGCACTTTGGTGGATTATTTGCCAAAGCATTGATGTTTGGTGCACTCATGCTGCTAAGAAGAAGTTGAAAATGTTTCTCTCACTTTTAATCCGGACTTCTCTTCTGCATGAGGGAATCACTTCGGATGATTGTGTGAAGCAGAAAACTAATGAACCTGGCTATCTGAAGAACATCACAGCACGACAAATCTCATTAGAACTTCTCAGAGACAATATTCTCTATGAGCAGAGAGTAAGACAAGATTCTTACACACTCATTTACATGAGTTATAAACCATTTATTCCTTCTAAATGGGTGCATATTCATGATATATGTTGGAGCCACTCCGAAACATGTCCTCAGCAACACACATAATTGATTTTGTGGCTTGCTTTCTGCAATCTTACTTCTGCATGTAGATTTTATGGAAACCATTACATCACATGATGTTCATACTTTCTCTTTTACTAGTTTGTTTGCAGGCACATGGCATCACAATTTTGCCAGATCTTGGAGAAGTCAGTCTTAGCAATATTTGGTAATGCTGATGGGGTTGATTTAAAGTTACCAGTCAATTGGCCAGCATTTTTAAGTTCTCTTGATAATTCATCAATGGCAGAACCAATTTCTCGTTCATCTAAGAAGCTGCCTGTGAAACATCGGAAGGAACAACAATCCTTTCTTTCCCTGAATGTGGTGTTTAGAGATTGTCAAACTTTGCTCAATTTTTTGTGTTGGATGCCAAAAGGATGTTCAAATTCTAAATCATTATCGCTATATGCAACCTACATTCTTAATGCCGAGAGGTACTCTCTTCTCTCTCTCTCTCCCTCTCCCTCTCTCACGCACGTGCTCGAGCGCGCACACACACACACACACGTGCTCATCCTGTCTGTGTACATGGTATCTGTCATGTCATCAATCCGGTTATTGCATTTGGTAGTTGTGTTTATATATTATTTGCGGGGAAGATATTGATAGTTATATATTTAAAATTAACAATTGTTTAAGTAATAAAAATGGCAAAATTTAAATTCTACATTTTTCAATTGTAAAATTTTCAACTAGGGAATGTGCTTCTTCTAACTTGTTGGTGCAAAAGTTTCACCGATTCAATTGCTATCATGTGATTCAGGCTTGTAGTTGGCAGCTTGTTGGATTGCCATGGTGCTTTGTGCTCGGAAAATCTCCATGAGCTCTTCAGACTGTTTCTGTCCTGTCGGAGGGCCCTTAAAAATCTAACAATGGCATCTTGTGAAGAGAGGATGGGAGCTAGTAAATCGTCCCCCACTCTAATACTATCCCAGAGTCCGTTTTCTGTTTTGTGGCTTTTAAAATCGTTGTCTGCTGTGATTGTGCCTCAGTACACTTTGTCAGAGGATGGTTATACCCAAGTGAAAGACATGATATGTTCGTTGATGGATCACACATCATATGTGGTTTTGACATTGAGCAAACATCAATTTGTAGGTGCATTTCACTTCCTTATAAATGCAGAGAAGCCTTGTGAAGAACAAGGGGTTTGTGCTGTTTTACATGAACGGGATAATTTGATTGATGTTGATCCATGTTTGGATTCTACAGAAGGTAATGATGCATGGAAAACTGTGGCCTGTATAGCTGAAAGTTTGAAGGAACAGACAAAGAGTGCACTTCTCTCTAAAAAGGAGGGTCATTGCAATGCAAAAGGGCAGGGTGGTCTCAGTGCTCTGGAACTCGTTAACTTATCTTCTATAGTTTCATGCTTCCAAGGTTTTTTGTGGGGCTTGGCATCTGCCCTGGACCATATAGATTCAAAAAGTAGCAATGTTAAAACATTATTATCAAGATGGAGACGTGAACATATGGACAAACTTATCCATTGCATAGACGTGTTTGCTGAGTTTGTAAATTATTTTGTACATAAGTTGCTTGTGGAGGATGACCAATTGCCAGATAGATCATGCAATGATCAAACTCTTCTCACATTAAATGGCATTGATGATTTATGGGGGATGGAGGAGTCTTCATGCAAAGACTCTGGTGACATTGCCAATATTATGTATGACGAAGAGAACCAGCATTGTGGAACTGTGAGGAACTGCTGTGAGTCATCTGACAACAAGGATCATTCTGATAAAAGTGTTCGGAAGAAAATATTAAACTCAGAAAGTGCAGAATCTACGGGTAGTATTCTTGCCAAGTGTAATTCATTTGAGCTCTGTAGTTTGAAGAAGGCTTTGTTGCAGGGCTTTTTAATGGGTGAAAATCCTGAAGCAGCATTTTTTCTTAGACAGGTTTTTATTGCTGCTTCAGCTCTTCTGAGGCTAAATTTGGAGATCAATTGTACTTCCTTGTCATTTAGCTCGATACCTAAATTCATTGGCATTTCCCATGTTTTGTTAGTGGAGTTAGCAAGCAAGGTCGTAGTGCCATCACAGTTTTCTTTTGTTTGCTTAGATGGTGTCATCAAGTTTATTGAGGAGCTTGGGCGTCATTTTCCTTTAAATAATCCTATCTTGTCTAGAAATGTGTATGTCAAGCTGGTAGAATTACACTTAATGGCTATGGGAAAATGCATTGTTTTACAGGGAAAAAGAGCTAGTTTAGCATCTCATGACACAGAGTCAAGTACCAAGACTTTAAATGGTGAGGTGGGATTATCTAACTCTAGTGCTTCATGTGGACAATACTGCTTAGATGAATTTAAAGCCAGGTTGAGGATGTCATTCAAAGTTTTTGTCAAGAAACCATCGGAGTTGCATCTGTTAGCTGCAATTCAGTCTTTGGAGAGAGCACTAGTTGGTGTGCGGGTGGGCTTCTCAACAAACTATGACATACATACTGGAAGTTCAGTTGGAGGGAAGGTTTCCTTGATTGTAGCAGCTGGCATTGACTGCTTGGATTTGGTTCTTGAATTTGTTGTAGGTACTATTTTATTAGCACACCTATATTATATGTCTTGATTAGATCAACATATATCATCCTGTTCTGTCTATTGGTGGTCATTTTACTCAATGTAGTTTTCCATGGCATTTGGGATGAGGTTATTCAGTTGCACTTAGAGAATAAGCTTTTGTGTTTAAAGAAAAGGGACAACTTCTTATTCTCTTGCTTTGTGTTTTTTTTTTTTTTTTGGTTCCAAAAGGCATCAAGGGGATACCAACCCTTGACAAAAACCTCAAAACACAAGATTATTACTATCTTATAAATGGGTAAGTTTACTCCTTGAAATGATCTTCTATTCCCCCCTCCCTCCCCCAAAACTAATCAAAACTACACACAGTGTTAAACACATGCTTAGCTTTCTTATGGAACACCCAGTGCATACCAAATCGCAATAGCACTAACTGCCACAACTCCTTAGACCAAGAGCCATGCACAAAAGGTGGATCAATCGATTTACCTGTCTTCTTACAAAGACAGCATCGGTTAATTATTGTTTTCCTTTCGATAATAAAATTATCAATGGTTGATAAAAGCTGCCTTTGGAGGTGCCCCAATTTTCCATAGTTATTATTACCGCAAAAAATAAACCATGTCAGAATCATTTTTATTGTCATTTGGTAGCAAATGGACATGATGCTCTAACAGATTTTTTGTTGACACTTTTTTTGTGTCCGTTTCTTCCAATCGTATTCTGGAATTGGTATCTGGGATTTATTTGTTATGAACATAATTGAATAGAAATGTAATTATGCACATGAAATGGATTCCGTGTTTTTAAGGGCAGTTAGTGTTCTTGTAAATGATACATTCATGTTTACTGTTTGTTTGCATCAATCTAGATGCATATTCTCTTAGTCAGGTACTATACCATTGTTCTGATTATTCACTTGCTTTGTAGGACGCAAGCGTTTGAGTCTTGTTAAGAGACACATTCAGAGCTTAGTTGCCTGCTTGTTCAACATCATTCTGCACTTGCAGGGTCCATTGATCTTTCGTGAGAATATGCTCTCTAATAAAGGCAATGCCGATCCAGATCCAGGATCAGTCATTCTTATGTGTGTTGAGGTACTGACACGAGTCCTGGGAAAAAACGCATTGTACAAATTAGATTCTGGCCAAGTTGGGCAATCTTTGCGCATACCAGCTGCACTATTTCAGAATTTTTTACGGCTTAGCATTTCTGAAGTTTCTGGTGTACCAAATTTTCTGAGGTTCTTGGATAACCAAGATGCAGAGATTGTAGAAGGCAGGAATTCCTGCCTCGTGGACCATCTGTTCTCTGTAGACCTATTTGCTGCGTGCTGCCGGTTACTGAGTACTGTTCTTAAGCATCACAAACAGTATGCTTCCTTTTTGCTTCTAAACTATAATGGGAAAACCCATATGAGTTGTATGGAAATTTGTTGCCCTTTCTCTTTCCCCTCGATTCTTGTGATAATTTTGTTCTTTCTGTCTCTGTCTCTTTATCTATCCATCTCTTCGATATCTGTTTATTTGTCAACGTGTATGCATATTAGTTACACCAGTTTGTGGAATTCTGTAGTGAGACTGAGCGATGTGTTGGTATTCTTGAAGATTCAGTTTCTGTGCTTCTTCATTGTTTGGAGATGGTAGATACTACTGCAGTTGTTGGTAAGCAGCACTTTGCATGGGAGATACAAGAGGCAGCGAAATGTGCTGCTTTTCTCCGGAGAATTTATGAAGAGGTTTGTTTTATTCTTTTAAAGTGATTAGAACGAGCATGCTTCTCGTCTGAATGAATTCATATGACCCCAGGGAAGCAAGTAGCATGTACCCATTGTCTTTTTGGGAATTCGTGTTGCCCTTTAGGTACAATAAGTGGCATCCTCTCCCCTTTCTGGTACCTTTTTTATTCAACCAACTTATAAAAAAATAGTGGTACCCCCCACTTGCACCCACTGCTTCCGATTCACCTAATTTCTCCACTTATGATGTCTTGGTCTTAACACTAGAGAATTTTTTTTTTAAAATTTTTAAATTTATTATTTTTTTTTTTCATTCAAGTTTTGGATAGTAGATGATTACCTGAGGGAAGCAAAACTTGAATATCTTTATTGGGAGAACTCAACCCATAGACAATTACAAATGCATGTGATAGATTTGTTGTATTTATGTGAAGTTTAGATAGAAATTTTATAGTTGATTGACTTTCCTTATGCTTTCTTGAACCTTACTCCAAGCCCAGTTTCCACTCCTTACTGGCTTTTTTTTTTTTATGTTATGCAGATGAGGCAGCAGAAGGATGTTTTTAGCCGGCATTGTTCTGTATTTTTATCTAATTATATATGGATTTATTCAGGATATGGTCCTCTCAAAACAGGCATCAGAAGGTGCTGTCTGCCGTCTCATGCAAATTCTGTTATCACTATTAAAAGCTTAGTGCTTTCTTTATATTTATTGCTCTTTCTAACTTTAGCACTGCACTTGAGCAGTAATCAAAAACTATTTACTTGTTAATTTGCAGGGAAATAGATGAAGCTTTGAGACCAGGTGTCTATGCTTTGATAGATGCTTGCTCAGCAGATGATCTTCAACGTCTCCATACAGTATTTGGAGGTAAGCAATCTCAAATTTATGCCAAGTCCAGAGGACTTTTGAGGACATTTTGTTTCATGGCTCATTATTTTCCCTTTTTATCTCATTGTTTTGTAGAGGGTCCTTGCAGAAGCACTCTGGCAACTCTGCAACATGATTATAAACTGAATTTCCAATTCGAAGGAAAAGTCTGATCAGAGTTTTTTTTGCCTCTGGTGGATTTTTTTGAAGGAATTCATTTTATTAATGTCAGAGTGACATAAAGACTGACAATGTTGATCACCAAAATCTTTCAGAGGCAAGTTAGGTTGTTAATTTGATCAAGTCTGTTTGGATCCACATTGCAAACTGAAGCTCTAAAGTATGAATTGAAGGTAAATGGAGATATTGCGCATTCAGCCAAGTGATATCAATTGTGGCAACTGGCAAGTGTATATCTGCTGTAATCCACTGCAACACTTTTTGTTAAAGATGATAAATTTTTGCTTCCTTTTTTTTTTTTTTTTAGGATCACATAATTTCTGCTTCTTGTTTATCTTTATTTATATGTAAATGCGAACTATGTTACTGCAGTTCGATCAATGATAGGAATGCAATTCTTTATAGTAATGTGATTTCAGTGTTGCGTGTATTCCATCGCAGAAATTCACTTTGACTTATTTATTTTTTTATCGTATCTTCTTTAGTTCCAAAACTATTTATGCTTAAATAGTGTTGAAAGAAACATTTTGAAATGTATTTTTCCATTTGAGTTTCTATGTTAGCATTTGTTAAAAATTGAAGGCATCCATGGTAACTGCCCTTGCAAATATTTTTGGATCATGTTTTGAAGATTTTGTATGTGTGATGTATGTTGATGAGGTTGATGCAATATTCTAGAGGTAAAACTGGGATTTGAGGTTGTTACGTCTTTTCGCTTGAGTGGACACCAACACATATATTGTTCGTGGAATGGACTCGGTAGGGAAGGTTGATGTAACTTTGTTATTTCAGTACGTGACATTGATATATGACATTAATATAAAACTGTTGAATTAAAATTTAATGATTAAAATATATTTTTATTATTTTAATTAAAAAATAAATATATTTAAATTATTAAATGTTAATCTAACGGTCTTATATTAATGTTATTGACATGGCAAAGTTATGTTAATTTTAAAATTCATGAACTGGATAAAAATATAAATTATTATTATTATTATTTTTTCAGACCATACTTTAAAAAGAAGTGTAGTTCAGATCATATTTGCTGACATAAACTTAAGTCGCACTTAAAAAATAATAATAATAATAATTTATATTTTTACTCAATTCATGAATTTGGAAATTAACATAACTTTGCTATATATATAATAGAAAAGCCTGAAGTATCAGGTCGGATCGTGCATGAACAAGTGCAAAAATCCTATTCTCAACTTTAATCATCTCTATGCAGGACGAATTGCTCTTATCACCATTCAATGTTCCCTTGCCAGCCCCACTTCAATGTTCCCAGCTGATTTGGCTCTTAATTATTCAAGATTCAAAATTTAATACCTCATCATGTTGGCTGGTGGGTACTCTTTTATCTATTAATTCCAACGGACCATTATTGAAACGTCTACAGATTATACCATATTCATTCACTTGGGCGAATATTTATTCACTTAGGTTTTACACTTCTGTTATACGAGGAAACCCGCAGCCGCTACCCAAGGGTGCGCTCTGGGTGAAACTCGCCCCTGTGGCTCTAGCCGACAAAGAACCACAGGGAGGTAAACCAGCCTAGAAAAGCCCCAGCTGACCGGCTCAACCCAGGAAGGTGTTGGCGAGGTTCGAACTCGTGACCTTTGATCTCCGCGCTCACCGCTCCACCCACTGGGCTGTCCCCGAAGGGACCACTTAGGTTTTACACTTGCTTTTAAAGTTAGTGGTGTCATTTATAAATTGCCATCAATCAAAACTTTAATCAGTGCACCATAGATTTTTTTAGGCACAAGGGTCCAGTTTGGTAGCAAATAAGACAGGAAACATCAACTGTATTTTCACGTTACATAAAGCTATATCATCCATATAGTTTTACATCTTTCAGAGATCTAGAAGAAGCTCAAGTGATAGAAAATATTTCATTATAGCAGACGGTTTTTATAATTTTAGCATACGCGATGGAGATTGATATTGTTATTACACTAGTGGATTATGCGGAGTATCAAATCACTTTCATACATACACGAGTAAATATAAGCAAACTAAACAATCAAGAAAACAATTACAATGAAGAACGTTTATGAGAATGGTAAAATCTGAAAATTCCAACAATGTTGTTTTTAACTTTTCTTTCAACCTTAATTTTTGAAAATCTTAATTTAAACTTAGGGGGTGTTTGAGATGCAATAAAATACTGAAAAACTCTAAAATTCTCTACTACCTTTTACACATTCACACCTATTACAACTCTAAAAAAAATTACATAACTTGAGTTCGATTAATAGAATAACTGTAATTTTTTTTAATATGACCACCGTCATACAAACTACCAATTACACATCCACACCTATTACAACTTTTAAAAGGGTTATATAACTTGAGTTCGATTAATAGAATAATTGTAATTTTTTTTATAATGTGATCGTCGTCATACAAGCTATCAAACAAAACCTATTGTCAATATTTTTTGAAAAGATTTGAAAATCGTTCCGACGAATTTCTATACAAAAGTTAATATTTTTTACTATTTATCTTTGAAAACGTGGTTTGTCACTAAACACTTAAATATCACTTAAATTATATTTTTTATTATTTTTAATTATTTTTCATCATACCAAACATTCCATAATTTGAAAATTTTTATCGAGTCAAGATTGGTTTAGTTCAACTTTTTCCCCAAAGTTAAATTTAACGAACTCTGCCTCCAGTGTTGGTACACATTTTGATCCGAAAAAACTTCAAAGATTTTTCCGTTGAAACTCATGTTTGTAAACTATCAACAATTTAATTATTTTATATAAATTAAACGAACTCTGTCTCTGCTGTTGGTGCACATTTTGATCCGAAAAATTTTCAAGATTTTTTCATTGAAACTCATGTTTATAAATTATCACCCCCCCGGGGGAGTTTTAGGAGGTGTTTAAAATGAGATAAAATGAAAAAGGTGGCGTTTGGAGCTAAACAAAATAAAAAAAATAATACAAATTTTTACAAAACTCTATAAATCTCTACAAACACGAAATCTAATACTATAAATGTAAAGTTTTTTATGGCAACTCCATACAAAATCTTAAATTAAATATGGTAATTCAAATATTTCTGAATTTGAAGAAAGAGTTCCAAAGTGGTCAAGTTTCCAAGTTCAACAAGAATTCTAAATCCAATGATGTTCCTAAAGGA
>JAVXUM010000036.1:29242123-29258606 GCA_035590655.1 Pouteria glomerata
TTTTTAAATTTCTTTTGTTAATTTGATAATTTATTCTTTATATTTTAAAAGAAATTTAAAATATAAAAAAATAAATTTAATAATTTAAACAAAAATTAAATAACTAATAATAATTGAGTAATTGAATTTAAGCATGGATACTTTGATTTTAAGCATGGGTTTTGTCATGCTTTTCATGATTAGCTAATTTTTAATCAATCCTTGCTTTGAAGGATAACTTTGTAAACCTACATCTATGAAGGCAAAGGGGAGACCTTCTTTTTATTGGGATCTGAAATGGGGGGCAAAGTTGGATATTGGCAAACTTAACTATTGAATTTGTGTGCTATATTTTAATAATTTATAAATTACCAATAAATTTTTTTTTTTTTTGAAGTGAAAAAAAGTAACAATTAATATAATAATAATAAAAAATAATAAATGTAACGGAATGAAAAAAATTGAAGAATTAAAAAATCATATTTATCAGTGTCACTTAATACTAACTGTCGATTTTTTAAAAATATTATCTCTCATGTTTTGTGTGTTATGGTTTTATTTATTTATCTATTTATTTTTAATAACTCAAAAATCTCATTAAAGAAGGTATCATCGTTTTCATCATTGTCACTCGAAGGCCAAATACGAAAGCCTAATTCTAAAAAAGTAAACAACGTATCAAGGAGAAAGTATTGACAGTAATTGCGCCACATTTTCAGCTTGACAATGCCTTGCAGTGTTAAATAAGCCACAGGTGTTGATCCATTATGGGTTACACGTTTCTCTCACTATCTCTCTCTTCTTTCTACGGACCAATTGGAAAAAGTTTAATAAAAAATTATAATAAAAACATAAAAATTTAATGTAAAAATGATATGTGTTAAAATTTGATTAAAAAATATATAAATTAATAAATTTTGATCAATTTTATTTAACTAAACATTAGCAATAAAAGTTATCATCATATGATATAACCGCATCAATTGAATAAAGAAAATTTAGGTCTAAAATATAAAAGAAACGTAAGAGGAAATGATATGAGAGAGTTTCCGATCAAAATTCTTTATGTGTTAAAATTAAAAGCTGTTTGAATTTAAATGAAGAAAAATGATAAAGATTTAACTAATAATAGTAAATTTACTTAATTTTAGCATGAAACGTGATGTTATAGCTTGATAGGATGGCTAAACAATTAAGAAAATAATATTATTTCACTCACTGAATGTGACAATAAGAAATATTTAAATATTACATCATATTTATCACTTATAAGATGAGATTGAAAATAAATAAATAAAATAATAATAAATAAATTAAATTTATTATTTGATGTCATCAATAATTTAGAATAATTAATATTTATTCTCCTCATTTGTGAGGCCTAGTTATTTTGATTAAAATGGTAAAAACTAATGCTAATTTTACTTTATAACAATACTCTGAAAAATTATCACGTAGTTTAATATTTTTTATATCAACGTTGTGTGTGTTGCGTGTGCGTGTGTATATATATCTATACTAGTATTTCAGTTATGCCTTCGGCACGGATCACCCAAAATTATTATAATTTAACACATACATATATATCATGTCACATTACTTAAGGGCTGTTTAGGTGTGTACTGTTTTCTAAAAAACTCTGAAAATTTGTAAAAAACTTTTTTAACTTATCTCACTGCACGTCTTACGAACTCACAATTTATCTCATTTTATCTCACTTTTTATCATACCAAACACCCTCTTAAATCGTAAAATTGATATGTTTTAGGGTAAGTAATTTGAATTTGGCGTTTTATTTGGAAGTGGTCTACAGTGGCTGTTCATGTAACTGGGCAATGTCCTTTCGTCTGGTGTGGTGGGGTCATGGCAGGATTTGTTAGATAGCGGTGGATTCACGTGATGCCCGTAAAAATTTTTATTTAATATTTTAATCTACATATATATATATATTTTGATAAATATATATAAGAATAAGAATAATTATTAAATAAAAAATATTTATACTAATGCATATATTTGTACTTAGTCTTTTAAGTTATTTTTGTCAATATAAAATTGTATATATATTTAGTCTTTGATGTTATTTTATCAATATAAGAAGGATAAGAATAGATATAAAATAGAAAACATATCTTAATAATTTTTTAAATTTAAAATGATACTTGGATTTTTAAATTTAAAATTTTTGAATTTGAAAAAGTTGTAAAATATTTATTATCTACTACAAGTAATATGTGCATATATATTTAATTTTAAAATATTTTTATTAATTTAAAAAATAAGAACTTGATAAAAAAAAATATGATTTCACAAAAATAAAAGTTTCACTAAATCTCGGTGCTAATTTCATGATAATATAAATATGGGAGTGTTTAGAGCAACGAAAAATAACGAAAAATAATGAAAAACGTGATTTGAGTAATATCTGGGTGTTTGGTGGCAAATCACATTTTACAGAGATGAATAGTGAAATATATTCAATTTTGCAGAGAAATTCGTTGGAACGGTTTTTAAATTTTTTCAAAAAATATTGACAATGGGTCTTGTTTGTAGATTGGATAACGGTAGTCACATTAAAAAAAAATTACAGCTATTCTATTAATCAAACTCGAGTTATGCAATTTTTTCTAGAGTTGTAATAAGTGTGAATGTGTAAAAAATAGTAGAGAATTTTAAAATTTTTAAGAGTTTTTTAAAATTTTTCAGTGATTTTTAGAGTCCCAAACACCCTATAGATGACATGATATTTGGGATTAATTAATTTCTTAAGAAATTTATATTATTTTTATTAAAAAATTAAAAATGACATATAATGTTGCATGTAATGATAATAAGTTTAAAAATATTATAAGAAGGAAAAAAAATTATGAAAATAAAATTTCAAGAATTTTAAAATTTGAACCGTTGCTCATAATGCTTGCCTTATGTTATAATAGATTTCTCGCATGACATGAGAAATGAGTTAAATCTGACAGTAGCAGTTATCCAGTCCTCTAGGCCCACAACTCGCGACGTGGGGCGATGGTATTTTGGGCGTCAGCTAGGTCCCTTAGGAGCTGTTTGGATAGCATTGCTCCAGAATTTGTTCTAGGGTAATAAGATTCTGTTTAGAGTTTTAAATTTTTTTAAAAAAGTTTAAAAATTTTTAATTAAATTTTATCACATGTTATTTTTATATTATTTTAACACTAATTTGTAATTTTTTTTAGAAGTCCAAACGTTGCCTTAGACCGCAAGATCACAGTGTTTATTGAGAAAAAATATTAATAAGAAACAGGTAAATTCAACTGAAGGTCAATCACGTACTTTCCTACTGGATTAGAACGGCCTCGTGCCCCTATTATCATCTGCCTTTAAAAGATTTTACCTGCTTATGAAATAATATATATTTTTATTTTTTTTCATTTCTTTTCAACTCATAAAAAAAAAATAGTCATAATAAATAATTATCTACTTCTCTTCCAAACTCTGGTACAAGTGAAAAAAAATATTATTATGTCCTTTTTTTCTCTCTTAATTAATATTTGTTTTATTTATTTTTTTTATACTCACAAACAGACCGTAGTGGTTGTTGGCATAGTGTCAATTCACTTACCACGCGTCAAAATAATGGAGGTTAGAGTCATGGTATCCAAACACGGAGTGAGAGAAGGTCATTTAATTTGAGAAAATCCACAATCAGGATAAAGGATTCAGAAACGGCCTGACCTCATAAGACACCATCGATTTGAGTTTGCCACCGGCTTTTGCTTTTGAGCTACTACATTCTCTTGAAGGAGTTTGGCAGCAGTAAATTTTGAGAAATTTTTAATAATTTTTTATATTCTTTTTAGTTGTAATTTTTAATATATTTAATAAATAAAAATAAAATTTTTAGTAAAAAAAGTATAACTTTTAAGTATTTAGTAAAATTGTTAAGATAAGATAACAGAAAAATAATAACTTTTATATATTTGATAAATTTTTTTTACTGTAATAGAGTAAAAAAATAAAAAAAATGAAACCCGATGTAATAATGATTTACTATAACACAAAAGAAAAGTGAAAAAAATTGTGACTTTACTAAATAATCAATTACTGTAACAACTCAACTTTTAATAATATTTTGTATTTTTTTTTCTTCCAAACTGGCTTTTTACTTGAATCAAGTTTGTTGTCCAAGCTTACCCAAAAAAAAAAAAGGTTTGTTGTCCAACTATTTTTCTAGCTTAAAATCTGTTACGCCCATGAGGGAAGCATTATATTTATGGACTGAGGGAATAGGTCACAGTGAATAAACTAGGGTAGACTATATTTTAAATAAAAGTTGGGGTTTAAAATTTTTTTAATATTAATAATATATAATATCATAACTTAATTATTTATAATCAAATTTAATACTAAATCATAGCCTGGTTTAATACTTAGCTCATAGTTTAAGTTGAGAAAAATTTCTAACTAAATTTAATAATCAATCATAACCCAGTTTAATACCAAGCTTATAACCTAGAGGCAAAAAAAAAAATTATAACCCTTGCTTTTGTGCCGGACCATAGCCCCTAAACACGTGATTAAGAAGTTAACATGTAAATCTCTCTCAACTAAACATAACCAAATTCATCATATGTACTGTGTGTGTGTGTGTGTCCATTTGAACTAGTACTTTCACCTCACTCAAAATCACAAGAAAAACTCATCACTGTTTGTACTTACATGGAAAACACAAAGTAACATGCTCATCATCTCTTTTATCCAACACATGACCGTAGCCTTACAAGGCAAGAACCGAGGCCAATCTGATCTTTATACAGATCCAAACCACTTCAAATGAAAGGAGGACTGGTAAGAAACCAACACCAGAAGCACCAACACCAAGATGGCAACAGCCCAAGGCGAGCCGCCGCCACCGCCAGCACCACTGGGGTCGCGCTGATCACGGGGATGCAGAGTCCGGAAGCTGAATCTCCCACTTGTTAAACCCAATAGCACGATGAAGATGAGTAATATGGGCGATAAGAGGAGGAAGAGCTGGAAGTTGATCATGGTGCTCTGCACCCGTGTCTTGTAATTTGTGTATTGGGAGAGTGCCAACAAGAAGATGACAATGGCGAAAATGGCAAGCAGTGGGAATGGTGGGGCGGAAATGGACTCCAAAGTCCGCCCTGTCCACCCATGTTTCCACTCTGGACCTCTCCTCTTTGGGTAGAACCATTCCATCCCTCTCTCACTTTCTCTCTCTCTCTCTCTGTGGAGTTGTGCAATGGAGTGGTTCTTATATAGGAGGATATGAAAGGGAGAATTAATTTGCTTTATGATAGCGGGAAGCTTTAGCATATATGCCTTGAGTATGGATTCCTCCTAACCTGCTTTGTGTCTTTGGATTACTGCCCACTCAAGCAGCTGATTCCAAATTTACATACATTTATCAAAAAGATTTGTTACGTTGAGAGGTGGCTGCATGGAATTCCATGATAAGCATTGAAAAGTGGTATTTACATTCGTTGTTCTAAATTCATTATCATCTCTAAAGTAGAGAGAAAATAGGAGAATGGTTAAAAAATGCAACACATCCGCATTTCCATCCGCTAAAAGTAATAGTCACCATAACATTCTCTATTATAAAAAATTATTTATAATCACTAAGATAGAAGAATCTCCTTAAAGCAGGACCACATTAGACCCCTTCTTAAAGAATAAACCCCGAGCTTGTGGCTTGTGTATAACTCCACAAGACTCACGAACCAGACTAGTTAGTCTAAGCAAAGCCTGTCTGAGTCGTTTAAAAGAATTAATTACGTCTAAGTAAGTTTCAAATCTAAAAGCTTGGAGGGAGCACACTCCTAGACCCCAAGTTTTAACCACCAAACCAACCCCTGGAATTTAATTTTTTTTTTTAATATAAACTCATAAAATTACTTTTCATTTTATATTAAAGAATATCTTAAGAACAACTAATGTGAACCAGAGAGGGATCCACCATACCGATCGCCTTTGTAAATGCCATTTCTGAGGCTAATAGGTGAAGGGTACCACATGGGCTGGAGAACAAGATGATCGACAATGAGATTGTTCTATCGGAAGCTTTTGAAATAGGCTGGTAAGCAATTAGCAATTCCCCGGGAGAGGATAGATGCTTCAACAATAACGGAGGTTGTTTATATTGCTGCCATAACAAGGTTAATCAGAGTGGATATAAATGGGAAGACCCAGGAGATTTATTCACAATTTCACACCACAAGACAAAAGAAGATACCGTAGAAAGGGGCAATTTGCCATAAAATTGAATTCACATATAAATAAAAAAGAATAAAAAAGAACAGTGCCATACACAATTGCAACTGTATAATATCAATCATTTGATTGTAAATCTCACACTAGCCGTATGGTGAAGCCCACTGAAAAATCCAACTGTCCCCCTCTGCAGGAACTACTTTCTTACTAGAAGGATCAGCAAGCTCTAATGTATAATTGCACAAGAAGTATCATTAGACTACTAGAGCAGTAGCTCAGTTGGAAGAGAAGCTTGTCCTCAAAGATAAACAAATTGGAAGAAAGTACATGGTCTGTCTCAAAAATAAACAAAGTGGAAGAAAGTGCTTCACGGTCTGTCTGTACTAAAGTACAAGCCAATCTCATGAGATTGTGCCCCATTGAAACCAGATCCTATCTTCCTTAGAAAAGAGTCCAATTGTACAGCTCAAACCATATTCTTAGATTCTTAAAATGCAAGTCTAACTGTCATATTCTAACGGAGAATCAATCAGCAAAGGAAAGCGATTGGACACATGCCATTAAGTTGACAATAATTCTACACCTTAAACATTTCTCATTCAAACAGATTAAGCAACCAAATGAAAGCCAAATAAATCTTTTTCCAATCTTAATGGCAGGGGAACAAGTGCATATAATGATCAAAATCCCACCAAAATGAACTTAAGCTCACGTTTTTTGCAAGAAGCTTTCAACTTAAATGTGACAGACTCCTTGAGCC
Organism: Pouteria glomerata; assembly: GCA_035590655.1. Classification (NCBI taxonomy): domain Eukaryota; kingdom Viridiplantae; phylum Streptophyta; class Magnoliopsida; order Ericales; family Sapotaceae; genus Pouteria; species Pouteria glomerata. The sequence goes on from JAVXUM010000036.1 coordinate 29,249,073, forward strand.
ATTTATTTGCCCGAGTGCAAAATCGCCATGAATGATCAGGCAGCAACTTTCTTGGAAGTCGCAGAATTGACAATGGTTGCAAACTCAGGACCCTGCACCCACATAAAATCAAACTTACAATCATGAATACACGAATAGATTTTCAGGTAATGACATCCCAAATCTTCTTAGTTTCTCCTGCAATTTCTCCAAACAATAAAGGATTTATACCTTCCACCTCATAATAGGTCATTGCAAATATCAAAAGCATCATGGCTATCAAGACAACATTTCCTTGTCAAAAAATATACTGTCCATGAATACGTATATATATAACAACCAACTTTTACTGCCCATGATGCACAACGTTTACTGTATAGTATCTCAACATAAGCGGAAAAAATTATACATGTGGAATATATATATATATATACATATGAAACAACTATCATGCAAATCAACAGTACTTCAGAATTTTGTCCCTTTCACGTGGATAAAAGGAATATATTCCATAATTTAAAGGAAGTTGATGTTTGGAGAGGGAAAAGAATGGGGTAAGTAAGACAAAAACCAAGAGTGTTTGGATTGAGGACTTGGTGAGAGAAGAAAAAAGGAAAATCGCACCGATCCAAAAAATAGAAGAAAGGACAAAGAAAAAAAGTATATGTATGTATAGAGTAGTTTTCTAATTTAATTATTTTTACTTTGTCAAACTCGATACTCAATTCAATTTGGAATGCAATGCATCATGAAAATTTGAAAACACATCCAGATTATATGTTCAATTCCCAATTTCAAGACATTGTTCTCAATATATTCTAATTTTGATTAAATTGAAAGACTAATCATAGGGTGCAGCGAACAAGACGGAAACATATAAATAATACCCAGCATGATACACATAATGATGATATGAATGTTATGACACCTTTAAGGAAGCACCGCCTACTAGAAAGCCATCAATATCTTCTTGTTTTGCAAGCTCAGTGCAGTTGCTACCATTTACAGACCCTGCAAAAGAGAGATTGGGACTCAAATTTAGGAGCAAAAATAGATGATAAGTAAATCGAAAACCCTAGGAGCACCCAACAAATAGAGATTATAAGGACAGCGTAGGTGGTGTATGAGTACAGTCCGTCAATGGGTAGTACTTGCAGATGGCCATTGGGAATGAAATCTGTTGCGCACAGAGAGAGAGAGAGAGAGAGAGAGGTGACAGTAGGAGCAGTTGCAACATTTCTCTCTATTTGTCATTGTGCACACATGACCTAATTGCATGTGTGAGCAATAAAAAAATCCAGATGCGTGGAGGTGCAGATTGTGGAGAAAAATATCTCCTTAGACTTCCACTTTTCATTGTGTGTACGCTCCTAAATAGAGATAAATAGCTAATTTCTCTCTATTTGCTATTTGGCAATGAGGGCAGTTAGCGCCAGAAAGATATCAAAGTGAGACAAGGAGTCCTCAAATTTCTTAACAAAATTCACATTATTGTATGTTACAAGTCATAGGAGAATTTACAGACAGATATTGACCAGAGGTGATAAAATGTTTGAAGTGCAATCCATTCACTCCTATCAAGTTGATGGTCTAACCAGTTGTCCACAGATTTTGTGTTCTCGTGCTGGGCATTGATGCGGGTAAATAAAACTCCATAATGCCTAGGCTCAAACTTAGCTTCAAAACTGCCACTTAAAGGGGAAAAAACAACAACAACAAAAAACAAAAAGGTTCTTAACCAGCCAGACAGACACCAACATTGACCAGACTGCATCACTCAACCTATTTAAGGTAAGTCTTGATCAGACTGCATTACTCAACCTCTTTATAGAAAGTCCACTGAACTTTCTTCCCCTTCTTAAAGAAATATCCAAATTGGCTTCCACTTTTTGCACAAGTAATACGTAGAGGTGGACCTGCTTAGTAAAATAGAAATACAGAAAGCTGGACCTTTTTTTCATACTATAGATATTCCAACCTTTGGTGGGGCTAATGCAATAGAGCTCCTAGCCCACCCTAGCGGAAGTCCAGAACGAGGAGCATAATGCAAAAGGAGTTCGAACTAGTGACTTCTACTTCAATTGGTAGAGAGATCTTATTGGTGAATTGGTGATCTCTTATTAAAATAAAAATATGGATGGCTTGACTTTAAAATGGCCTTGACAAATATCTAACAGTCTCATAGAGCGATTATGGGATGGATGCTTTAAAAAATGAAGGTTGAGGGATTCATCTTTGTATCTTCTAATATAGGGGTATATAATACATAGCTAAGAAATGCAAAAGATAAATCACTCGATTGTATACAGACTGTAAAATGAAGAATACCTCCATAAATAATACGTGTCTTAGAAGCAACTTCTGCTGAAACATTCTTTTTTAACCAATCACGAACAGCTATGTGTACTTCCTGAGCTTGCTGGGGCGTTGCAACTTTACCAGTTCCAATTGCCCAAACAGGCTCATATGCAACCACAACATTATCCCAGCTGGGCACAGCATCTGCATGTCAACATGTTGAATGATAGGCTCATTTGCAAGAGTCCACAAACGGTGGATTACTGGTAAAAGAGAGAGAGAGAGAGAAGAAAAGCTTGCCTGCAAAAGCCTTCATTTGCCGGAAACAAACGTCAAAAGTTTTTCCTTCTTCTCTCTCTGTTAGCAGTTCTCCAATGCATGCTATCACTCCAATACCTTGGCTCAAGGCATAAGCAGCCTTCTTGCCTATAAACTGAAGATGAGAGTGCTTCAATCGCGTATTGAATACAAGGCCTCAATTTTTCATAAAATAAAGTGGTACCGATGTAGAATCAACTGAATTTTCCTTTTCGGAGGGTTAAAGAGTCAAATGTTTCATCTCTTACCTGATCATCTTCTCCAATAATGTGTCTCCGCTCAGAATGCCCAAGAATAACCCACTTGCAGCCAATATCTTTCAATTGTTCCACACTGTACACAGATATATGAATTTTGTAATTGCATGAAACTGTAACATTGATACTATAGCCAGAAAATGCTTGGTGTGAAAGCTTGGGCTGCCAGGACTGAAAGCAACTACTTTTTGCAAATAATGCCAAGGTCAGGCCAGTCTCTACAATCCCTTTTGACACAGGCAGAAATGTCAATCCATATCAAACTGGTGATGGACAATAAAACCCCACATTTCTCCACCACAATCTGTCCCCATATTAAATTGGTGATCCAATCAATAATAGCCACTGTGCCATCCAACACCATACATTATCGTGGAAGAACAAAAGTAAAGGAGGACCGTACTACAAATCTACAATACTCATTATACAGAAGTAAGGACCTTTTGGCAATCTCAAATCAAATGATGTCCTAACCTTTTTCCCAAACCAAAAGCCTATTTTAGGATCAAACACAATACATTAATTGGATTAATTTTCACCTGAATATAAGCCATATTAAAGAAACTCTCTCATCTCAATTAAGCCATTCACCAAATAAGACTATTTTCTGATTCTCTAAACATATAATGGTGAGTGCGAGCAATATTCTTAACTCATAAAGATGACACACACAAACCTGATTTCTCCCGTGAAAGCCCCACCTTTTCCAATCCAAGAATTTTGAGCAGATATCTCAATCCGATCTGTCACTGAGTTCTTTACCTGATCGATGTAAATAAAGGGAGGTGCAACAACAACATCTGTAGAATCAAATAGAATTGAGACGTTGATACTTCTTCAATATAATAATAAATGAAGTATAAATTAACAAAAGAATTCTAAAACTACTATGACAAAAGAATTCTAAAACTACTAGAATAACATGGTTCAGATACCATCAATGTTGTTAAAATCCTGATTTAAATCTTAAAATCTTACGATTTTACGATGTTAAAGTGGAAAAACTTGTTCGATTTTATATAAAATCTTAATTAGGGCAAAATAGGTAAAATCTCAATTTTGGGACGTAAAATCAGTAAAATCTCTATTTTATATGCGATTTTTCTGATTTTAAAAATTAAGTAATTTTTGTGTAATTTTTCAAATAAAATAGATTTTTATGAATTTTTCAAGTAATATGTCACAACTATTTCATTTGTTAATTTTTTTTTAATTGTATAACACTATTACTTACTATATTACACTAGTTAAGGACCATGTGTGCTGTTGCACCAAATTGACTATCATAAATTAAATATAATAGCTAAAATAAAAACCAAGATACTTATAATAAAATATTCCAAATATATTTTTAACTCAAACAAAAAATTAGGATAAAATGAAGTCAGTATTTTAATGTCAATTGTATAGTTTATAGATAATATTAAACATTTTAACGGTCTCAATTGTGTGGCCGGGTAAATGAAGTATAGAACCAAATATAAAATCTTTTGTAAACTTTGTTGATGATTCTTTTTTTTGATACACGTCTTTTCTCTCCTCTTATTAATAAAATAATTAACTTATCAAAAAAAAATAGAAGCTCTAAATAAAAAATTGTAACATAATAGACTATATTTTAATTTTATAGCTATTTAGTAAAATCTTACGATTTTACAATTCGATTTTACGATTCGATTTTCGGACCCTCCACCAATTTTAAGTGAAATCTCGATTTTAACAACTTTGGATACCATCATGAAAAGATATCATCTGGAAGGCACCAATGACTCACCAACATCAGGCTCCAACGTTGCACTATTCAAATCGGATATAAGCTTATTGATGGATTCTTTTGTCCCATTCTATACAAAAGAAGAGTCAATGAAAGACATTACAATCAGAGGGTAGACACAATAAGAATTTGGCGAATCTACAACATCCAACAGCACAAGTAAAACAAGGTGTGTGAGTCTACATCATAAAAACATTAAGATACAAGTATTGAATCACACTGTGATGCTAAACAGTTGCACAGAGACTATAAGGAGAACTAGTAAGGCGTATTCAAAGCTAACGGTTTTGCTGCCCTGTTGTGTTTTATGTCTTGACTGAATTAAGAACCCTTTACTCCTATTTTAACACCAGAAACTATCCACAGAATGTGTTAGAAAGAAATCCAATGCCCATGAGCATAATAATTCGTAAATAACAGTAACCACAAATGAGATAAAGACATTGATTTATGACAGAAATGGGAAAAAAGGAAAAGACACTTACACATTTCCAGTTGCCACCAACAAAAAACTGCAAGTAAAAGAAAGGCAAAAGGTCAAACTCTGAACAATGAAATGGAAAATATGTAGCACTTAAGGGGAAAGCAGATTATAGACACTGCTAACAAGAGGAATGTAAGATCATAGACTGCATGCACAAAAGAAAGGAAGAGATGCATGGTAAAGATGACAAGGCATATTTGTACTCCTACCAGAATGTGTCTTAGCATGCCATTTGAAGACCACATTCATTTTTTAGATTTTAAGCCTCACAACCAAACAGCATAAAAGCCATCAAGGAATTGGTGTAATATTGACATTTTAGGCGCCCATAGATACCGGTGTTTGCACACAGACATGATTGGCTTTTATTTGTCTGCTAGAGTGAATGTAACATTACCCAACTGCCAATTATGGTTTATTTAGAAAGGCACCGGTAACGGGCAAAAGAATAAAGCCTAAGTTGATTCAATTAACCTTCACATAAGGTTTTAATGGCTTCTAAAATTAGAAATCAGCCGTTCTGGAAATGTTTAATTGTTAAATTAACTGTAACTTATAAAAAATCTTCTGTCTACACAGAATTAGGAATTTTTTTTTTATGCAACAGATATTTATCCACTAGATGGATAAATAGTGGAATGGCAAGGTCACTTGTGGGTTCAACACTCGGATTTATTCTTTCTAGTAACAGGTAAAATTGCGTAAATTGCCCTTCCTTAGACCCTGCATAAGCAGAAGCGTCGTGCACTAGACTACCCTAATATATATTTATGTCATTTCATAAATGAGAAGTCCATATCAGTCCACTCACAAGCTATAACTAATCACCATTTCAAATAATGAAAACCCTTTCAAAGTTATACGATGTTAAACAATTATCTGGCGCCAAAACTAGAAGTATCAGGATAAAGGGAGATCAAAATGGATCAGGCATCAGAAAAACGAGGTAAATGGGGGTCATAATTCATGAGTTCTCGAACAGGTGGTGAACTTGGCCAATAGATTAAGATTTCCGCATTGCAGAGCAAGTCCTCCTCAAACTTACTCTACATAATCAAACTAGGTGACAAGGCCAAATATAATACAGTTGGTGAGGTCACTTACGGAATGGAGTTCATATGAAACTGGATGAAAGAGTGGAGCAGTGTATTTATGTCATAGCAACACCGACCTTGATACCATTAGATGCTTAAAATTTACTACAAGTCGTTTCTCTCATAGTTGATTCAGTTCTTCTAAATTCAGAACAATGCTACAGCCAAAGCAATTGCAATTCTTGGTTCAAGAAATTTTTTTGTTTCATTCATAAACCACTCATCACTGCTAGGCCACCCAAATGAATAAAAGGTGCAGATTCCATTTTATGCAATTCATGGAAATGTTTACATAAAAAACCTTTGGAACCAACCAAAGAACTAATTCAGCTTTTGGCAATTTAGGACAACGCTAGAGACAGAGTTACTGGAGTTATTGAAATGAAGAAAATTTTGCTGAATAAGAGAATTTATGGAGTGACGGGGAGTGGAAATTTAGCTTCCACTCCCAAAACTTCTCAGTCATCTGCACATCTTCCTAATTAAAATATTCATCCCACTCAATTCTCTCCGCTCAGTTGCTTTGTCCGAAATCTCCACAATAGCTAAGGCAGAAATCATGCTTTTCCTTTCACTTATTTGATGGTTTTCTATAAATATATAAGCATTCAATTGGAAATTGCATAATATTTTATAATCTTGTGACGGAATAAATTAGCCACTTAAATAACGTTAACACCAAACAAGAAGAACGCATAAACCGATTCACAACACATTAACACATTTCATCCAATTTGATGATAGATCTATGACAAAAAAGAAGAAGAAGAAGATCGTATTGAAAGAGGAGAAGAGGAGGAGATTACACCTTTCCGGAACCGGCCATGGCGGCGACGCCTCTACCACCTTTTCTTGAAGAGGATAGTCGGAGATGGGAATCGACGAGTTGGAAGAGAGATTGAGTGGGAGAAGAGAGAGAAAGAGAGTGGTCGAACTTGGAGACAGATCGGCGGAGTCCGGAGAACTGAGGGCAATACGAAGTTGCGGATTTGGGGCCAGAAAGTTGGGATGCCAGAGATGCGGACGCGACCGCCATCGCAGAGTTCTCTCTCTCACCTCAACAACTACTGCCGATGATGACCGTTTGAAGGCTCGCTCGCGTGCTACTACCAGTTTGAAGCTTTAGCTGACTATGTGGCGGTGTGTTTTCTGGCCACCGACGCATCTGCTGGACCAAATGGCGACCACCCATTAACAAGCGTTTTGGGTGCGTGATCCCACGCGCCATTATTAAAAACTACCCAAATGCTCGGGAAACATTATTACTTTGCATTTTTTTTTATTGGGTCACAGGATGCCTTCGGTGAAGTGTTTAAATCCATCATCTTAATTTAATCAAATTAAATTTGACTTTTGATTAAATTAATATAAAAAATTTAAAAGTAGCAGAGGATTAAATATTTATTTAAGGGATACTAAAAAATTATGAATTAAATTTACTTACTAAATGATACATCTTAAAAGAAATTTAATTCCATAAAAAATTCGTAATTATGAAAACTTTAGTCTCATTTAATCCTATTTAACACTATTAAAAAAAAAAAATCACTCAAAACATGGGGTGTAAGAAGTTCTTTTTGAAATCAATATCATTTACCACGTGAAATTTTATTAATTAAAAATTTTATCAAAGAGGTTTTTGAAGCACTCCAAATTTCTATATATCTTTAAAAATTTCTATAAAATTCAAATTTTATATTTGCATTACAAATTACAAAACTATAAGTTTTACAAATTTATACAATTTCAAATGCGATTCCAAAATACTGCAACAGAAAAATTCACTACAAGAAATGTAGTAAAAAATTAATAATTTTGATTTAATTGTGTTTAATCTAAAGTTTCTAATTTAATTGAGTTAAATTTAATTTAAAAATAAAAGTAAAGGTTAAAAAAAAATTAATTGAATCACAATATGAAAAATTATTTCTCACTAAAGACAATTAAATCAAAACAATTCCAGCGGTCAATTTATTCATCACAATCTCTGTAGCCCTTTCAAACACACCCATATTTTTATATTTTTATATTGGGAGTGTTTGGTGCAACGAAAAATAATGAAAAACATAATTTGAGTAATTTTTGGATGTTTGATGCGAAATCAAGTTTTTAGAGATAAATAGTGAAACTTTTTGATTTTTATGTTAACTTTTTGTATTTTCAAATCCGTCGAAACGATTTTTTGAGTTCATTAGAACGTATTTAAAAGATGTAGTGGACATTTTTAAATCCAGTGCCAAACTCGTCGGAACGGTTTTAAAATCTCGTAAAAAAATATTGATGATGAGTTTTATTTGATAACTCATATAACGGTGGTCACATTAAAAAAATCGAACTCGAGTTATACAGTTTTTTTTTAAAAGATATTAACTTTTTTTTTTTAATTAGAATAGATGTGAAGGTGTAAAAAAATAATAAAAAATTTAAAAATTTTCAAAGTTTTGTAATATTTTTCAGTAGGCAAGACACCCAATTATTATAGTATAGATAATTTTTTATTACAGGGACCACGACTCCCATTAATAACTGTATTTATTTACATAGAATGTTCAGCCACGCGCGGTGTAGGCAGTGGGATTGGAAATTATTTTTTCTGTTGAAAAATCGGAGCGTGGGCTGGCTGTCGCTGCTCTTTAAAGACGGACCAACAAATTAGAGCACAACATCCGACCTGATGCGTCGTCGTCTCTTCCTATCCTGCCCTCGTAATTCGAATGCTTCTCCGTAAGATATTTCTTTATTGCGATTGGCGATCAGTAACAACAATCAGCGCCGGTCTAAAGCTGCCAAGTGTTCTTACTAACACGGCCGAAATGGATGATGCAGTGGTGACGGCCTCATAGGAGAGTTCCAGGTGCTGCAATATTGTAGCGGGATGAAACATCATGATTTAATTAAAATATATTAATTTTATTAAATTATATTTATTAATTTATTTTAATAAAATTTATTAATTCAACCAATACGTTTTAATTAAATCACAACTTTTATTTTACCATTGTAATTATTGTAATTTAGCTCTGGAACTCCTCGTAAGAATCTGCAGCGGAGAGCTCATTGGACCGTACACGTGGATTTGTTTATCCTAAGATCAAGGTCAATCTGGAAAACATAACGCGTTGATTGATCAATTAAACACTAGAAAACAAGATTTCGTCCTTGGGAATTGAGCCTTTTGACCAGTTGGAAATGCACCAGACGGTTGATGTGCATGGTTTATCAGTAAGGCCCGGTTGGATGGTGCTAAAATTTTAGGCCCCGCTTGGATGCAGCTTTAGCTGCCATCCAAAAATTATCCGGCTGGGTCCCACCTTTTTAGCATGGTTTGGC
>JAVXUM010000036.1:29295461-29307207 GCA_035590655.1 Pouteria glomerata
ATAGATGATGTTCAAATATACTGTTTCTCAAAAGATCAAAAGCATAAGCATCGTTTTCATTCTGAACACACTCATCTAAATACTTTGTCTGATATCTGTTACACCTCTTTGTCTAATTTACAAGTTCTACATAGCTCGCTTTTTACATATCTTGATAAAATTAATCAAAATCAAAAAATCCAACAAAAAAGGTTGTATGAAATAGAATCTAAACTTGAGTTTTTACAGTCTAATATCTCGCAGTTACAATCAAAAAAGGATCAACGTTTTACAGAAATTTTATCTCAGATATCACAATTAAAAGAAATAATCCTTAGTTAATGAGTAGATCTCCTACAGATTTTAATTTACATCGTCAGTTAATTAATAACTTATTAAGTCTTTCTTTAGACACTTCTAATCTACAAGCTTTAATTGATTTACTTTCAAGAGATTTAGAAATATTAGATAACCGTATTGCTCATAGTTTATCTCATACAGATTTTAGTTCTACTACTGGTCTAAATAATTATACCCAGTTAGTCTTAAGAAGAAATTTATTAAGACAGTTTCATAATTGGTTAGAGTGTCGCATCTTTAGTTAAATCTGGCTCATTTTCCTATAAATCTTACAGATTTCTCCAGATTTATTATTTGGTTTACAAATTTAGATTTAGTAGAAGCAGATAATCGTCGTATTTTACGATTACATATAGAAAGTCTTCAGGAGCGGAATATTCGTAGGTACCTTACAGATCCTCTATTTCTTACAACATCAGAATATAGACGAGGTCTAGCGGTCTTTAGTCTAGTGCTTTCTTTCTTATTATGAGTAATGATAATTTAGACTATCAAAAGGCATTAGATACCCTTGCTAATACACATCCTCCATCTCACGGTTTTGTTCCAGTAAATACAGTCGCATCTGATTCTAATAAAATATTAGTATCACAGAATAATACAATTATTGAACTCCTTAATAGGATAAACCAGATTGGGTGAGATACTGGAATCTTTACACTTGCTCCTTCGTCAGTATAGACCCGTATTCAAAGTGCGCAAAGAAAGAAAAAATATGGAAAGCGGAAGGGAAGAGGCACAGGAGAATAAGGAGGCTTATATTACTCAAACTTCTTACTTGTATGTTCTAATTACAAACTGACAACTAACACTACTTATAGACTTTACAAACCGGTAAACCGGTCATAGCTTACAGACAGGTGTCTTACTATGATAAGGATGCGAGTGCAAGTGGAGCCTCATCGTCCATCCTTTTCAATCAAAGTAAAGACATGCCATGACATAAAGAAAAGGTATCACGGGCAATATCTTTAAAAAAGCAAAAGCTAGGCAACAACTTTAATAAAGACTGTCAACAACAACGTGACATAAAGTAAAAGATTACAACTGGAAAGGGGACTAATTATGCTGGACTGTTGAGCACTGTTGGGAGATGCTTGGTGAGTCACAGACTCATGTCATCACTGCTGAGGATTGGTGATCATGCGGAATTCACGGGGGAACCACGTTCTGCTGCTGATGGAAATGGAATAAAATCACCGTCTTGATCTGGCTGAAAGTACCGTGCTAGTTGACTGTGCATGACCCATACTTTAGTAATACTAGTGGAAACAAGTTCATGCCACATGGATGGAGTTGCTTCCATTTGATCAAAGTAGGATATGTAATAGGCAGGTTCAGAAATTATTCTGGGATTTTCTGGAACTGAGTAGGAAAGGGGGCCAAACTCATAAGAAAGATAACAAAAAAGCTGTATATTGGCTGGAATGTACTTTAAACCGGAAACTCGAGGAAAATCAGAGTAAACAAAAATGGAAAGAGGCCGGTTATCCTTAAAAGAGGAAAGATGATCTCGAACTATAGGACCGAAGAAAGAAGGGATCTGATCATCTGGATAGAAAGAAATTCGTAATATAAAGCCATAAAAATATAAGTCGGATAATAAATCAAGAGAATTATCTGGAAGGGAAGTAAAATCAATGGCTGCAAGAAGACACTGTTTGGGGGCTGGATCAGATGGCGAGATGAAACGGGGAGTTCCATCAGGGTTGGTTTCTCTTTGTACTACAGTTATTCCTGGATAGGGATTTTGAATGAAACTCTGGAGTTTATACTGTAAGGAAAGGAATGTGGGGAAAAATGAGACTTCTGCCAAATTTAGAATGTCACTGCAGATTTCAGGAGAACAATCTGCAATTGCTTGGAGGAAAAAGTCCTGTTTTGAGGGGATAAGAGAAAGATGACGGATCATCTTGTCATAAGGCATAAATTGAGACTCTTCTTCTTCCATTGCTTCAAGTAACTGTAATTCCTATGAGTACTTCATAAGATGATTAGTGGCGGATTTTAACTGACCTTTTAACTGTAAATTCTGTAACTGTAGATCAGAAATCTGTTTCTCAAACATTTCTTTATCAGAAAGCATTTGTTTTTGCAATTGTGAAACAGCGGTCATATTAGCTTCTGGCTTCAGACGCCAATATTCCATTGCTTCAGAAAGCCTTTTGATTTGTAAATCCTTTTCATTCTCTGTTTTTACTGATTGAGAACTGCTACTGGGAGGAAGGGGATTAGACATGTTGTATAATTACTTATATTACTTGATAAATAAGTTATAATTATCGCTCATTGAATTTTTTTTTTATTTTTATCTTATTTTCTCTTTATTTACTTAGAAAAGTATAATTATTTTAAAAGAATATAGATTAAATAATAGTTAATTAATTTACATAACAATGATTTACAAAAAAAAATCCAACTTAGATTAAAATATCCATATAATTTATATGGATAAAAATATTTTATGATAAATAATATATTAAAATATAATTAGATGTACTTTATTTTTTAATATAAAATTTTATTTTATTTATCAGGCAGTATTAGAATTGGATTGAATTCTAAAAGTCTTAATAGAATTTATATAATATATTATCATTATTATTAAAATAAAAATAATAAAAAAATTTTATATGATAAGTACAACTTTAAAGGTAGAAACTGCCAGATAAAAATTTATGTTTTGTTTTATTTGATGATTACAAATTATAACTGGATTGTTATCATAATATGCTTATTAGGTAACATTAGAAAAAATAAAATAGCCCATCAAATATAATAAATAATTTATAATAACATTTTAGTGATAATGTAATACCCTTGTCGAGATTTATCCACTAAGATATAACTTAAATAAATTTTAAATCATAATTTATTAAAATAATACAAAGCAGGAAGTTATAAATATTTAAATGAATAAATTGAAGAATGCTTAACATCTTAAATTATGTTAATTTTAAAATGTAATTAATTTAATACAAACATTTAGATATCTGTTCTAACAAAAATTATGTCATGAAACCATGTTAAATTGGGTATTAATAAACAACATCAAACGTTAATTTTGTATGTTGTATTTATATACTAAAATATAAAATAATATGAAGATATAAGCAGTTAAATTGATATCATTTTGAGGTTTAATTAGAATAAAATGAAAATTTCACGTTCTTTTTTTTTTTTTTGTAATTATATAACCAAGTTAGATAAAAACTGTAATACTGATAGATATCTATAAAAAATTAAACTTAGATTAAAGTCGTAATTTTTTAAGTTATAAGTAATATTTATGACATGAAGATAATGATTAATTAGTAAAATTAAATAACTTCAAATGCATTTAATAACCGAAGTACCTAATAAAATGTCGAGTGGCGTTATTCAAAACTTTCTTTTTCAAAATTTATACTTACCCTTGTATATATTATACATTTTATTTGTACAGTATATTAAATCTTTCCACTAATAACATATATTAATATGTTTCTATAAGAAATAATATATTTATTGTACATATAATTAACAAAATCAATAATTTATTTTATTAATATATAATTTATTATTTTTGTTCTCAATATTGATTTTTATATAATATTATTTTATTTTTTATAAATTCCGAAAACTAAAGTTTTTAAAATTAATGGACTTAGATAATATTTTAAAAATATTACTATTTTAATAACAATTAACGTAAATAAGTTAAGAAGAAATTTTAATTCCTGAAGAGTTCAATTTACATATAAATCAGGGTATTAAATGAAAATAATGATTACTTAACAGAACTAAATATTTTGAAAGACTCTTATTATTTTATTATTTTCCTATCAAGCTTAGTTTTGCATATAATATTATTTTTTTTTACATAATATTCTAAAAAATAAATTTTTTTTAACAATAATCAACTTAGATAATATTCTAAATATTATTTTTAATAATAATCAATTTAGATAACATATAAAGAATCCAACTTCAATAAAAATTTTAATATATCAAGAATTCAATTAGATATATTTGTAATAATCAACTTAGATAATATTAAAAATTTTATTTACATAAATATTCTATTAAATAAAAATCATGTTCATGATTAATTAATAACTTACGAAAGATGTGTATCTCGACATCTTAGCCTGTGTTACAGTATACAAGCATAATTCTCATTATTTCGTTCAAATTTGTCAAACTCTAAATAAAAAAGCAAATAAGTATAATTCAATTTAAATAATTAAAATGTTAATTGATAAGTAATATTTAGCAATTATTAATTAATAAATTTAATATTTTAAAAAACATGTATTACAACCATGGTATTCAATAAATACCACGTGTTGCCGATAAAATTTTCAGAACTATGCTATATAAATAAATAAATAAATAAATATATATATATATATATATATGCGTGTGTGTAATATGATATATATACTTAAATCAATCATGCTATCTTTCGGATAACATATAACTAATTAATTTCATATGTCAGAATCCACGAAAATACTTAGTTTACATGTTGCCACGTATTGAAGAGCAAATCTTAAGGAAATTATTTTGATTCACTAAGTTTTCTTTTTGGATTGACTATTTTTTTAGTACAAAATATTCTTTTAGTATTGAGCTTGTGAAGCTAGAATGGAATGTCAGGTGCTTACGATGATAATAATAATTTAAGAACAATGGCGAGGGAAAGAGGTAAGTAACTAAAGGAAGTATTCTTTATTGGTTGGATGACCAGATCTACTGGCTGAATGATTTTAATGAATAACTATATAATGAAATTTTAGGGATCATGAACTGAACGGATTATCAGATTGAAAATAATTTATTAGTCAAGGAAACAGATGCAATGTGCTAAATTTTTTTTTTCTATTTTTTTTAAAATTCCTAATAATAATTGATATATAGGTCTGTTTCTTAATTTGTAACTTATAAATTTCTTTCAAACTCTCTTTTGTTTTAATTTTGCAGAAATTGACTTGAATGTGAAAATGACGGAACTAGGAAAGGAAATGGTAAAACACTGTGGTGGTCTACCGTTGGGCATTGTGGTATTAGGAGGACTTGTGGCTATGAAAGAAGAATTGAACGATTGGGAAACGGTAGGTAGAAACTTAAGTTATTACTTAAATAAGGGCGGAGATAAAGGAGTAATGAACATTTTAGCTTTAAGTTACCAAGACTTGCCATACCACCTTAAGGCATGTTTCCTATATCTGAGCCATCTTCCTGAAGATCGTGATATACGTGCAACAAAATTAGTTCAAATGTGGATGGCGGAAGGCATTGTGTTAGAGCCAGGAGTTGGAAGGAGGAGGAGTTTTACGAAACAAGGAAGAGACGATGTTGGATGTTGGATTCAGGTACTTGGATGAGCTAGCACAAAGAAGCATTGTCCAAGTACAATTAACAGGGTCTGGCAAAAGGATTAAAACTTGCAGGCTTCATGATCTCATGCTGGAGTTTTGCGTGTCAAAGGCTCACGAGGAGAATTTTTTCAAGATTATCCACCTGGGAGCCTCTTCATCCTTGTTGTCGACGTCGTCATCCTCTCCATCCACTACAATTCGCAGGATTGCCCTTCATTATTTTGATGGCAGTGATGTTGACAGTTGGGAAACTCAAAGTGTTAATCCTTTTGGAGAAATAACTAACCATCACCATATTCGATCTTGCCTATTTTACTTTGAGAAAAGATTGACAAGTTCTGGTTGGAAAAAAGTGAATTCACTTTTTAAAAATTTTAAATTACTTAGGGTTTTAGATTACAAAAGAATTGGGTATTCAGATGAGATGATGTCGCCTATTTCTGAGATGATGTCGTCCAGAGAAACAGGATACCTCAAGCACTTGAGGTATTTGAGCATGGAGGGATTTGATATTAGTGTCTTGCCTTCTTCTATAGGCAACTTGCTATACCTCCAGACTTTAAATTTAAGAGATGGTGATATAACAATACCGAATGTCTTATGGAGGTTGGAACAATTGAGACATTTATATCTTCCCTGGAGAATGAAGGCCCAGCCAGATAAGTTGCGATTGGATGGTTTGAGCAAACTTGAAACATTAAAAGGCTTTAATCCAAAGTATTGTGACATTAGTTGCTTTGCCACACTCACGAATCTTTGGAAAGTTAAAGTCCGTTGGGCAAAATCTGAAGACTTGGCCGTCATTCTCAACCATTCATACCCCCATCTAAGATATTCTGAATTTTGGATCAAATGAGATTTTCGAATGGGAGAAGGACAAAGGTTGTTAAGGCAGCTTTTAGGGTGCTGCCATCTTCATAAATTGGAAATAGCGGGGCCCCTGAATCAAGTTACATTTGCCGACCAATTCGCTTCAAATCTCACTGAGTTAAGTTTGCAAGGATCTAACCTAGTGGAAGACCCAATGCCAACGTTGAAGAAGTTGCCTAATCTAGTAAAACTTAACATGTTAGAAGGATCTTATATTGGAAAGGAGATGGTTTGTTCAGCTCCAACTCCAATAATTCCCTCCAACAGCAGCGAATATTGGTTTCCTCGGCTCAAATATTTATGCCTCTCAGATATTACCAATCTAGAGGACTGGAGGATCGAAGACGGGGCCATGCCCAATCTCTTGGAATTAGAAATTTTTGCATGCCCAAAGCTGAAGCAGATTCCCGATGGGTTGAAATCCATTACTAACCTTCAAAAATTGGAGATCGGCGGGGGATCTATGCTCAGGGATAGGCTTCAAGGAGGAGGAGAGGACTTCTACAAAGTTCAGCACGTGCCTTCCATCATACTTTCAGGGATCGTAGGAGGACGTCGTTTATTCCCGATGGTTTTGTTCCTCCTCCCTAAACATCATTTTTTTTTTTTTTTGTATGTGTGTGTGTTTTTTTCCCTTTCCACCTTATATTTGCGTCCAAACATTTTTAAACATGTTAATCTGAAACCATTTGCAAACAAATTTTGCAGTTTGGTATTGAGGATCTATATTCATGTCCGTAGTTCACCAAGGCGCGTGTTGCTCTTCAATCCCGTACCTCTCGAAAATGTGAAGGCCACTCCTTTTCGGTTCGGTGATTTTTCTTCTCTTCCTCCAAGAGAACCACTTTTACGGTAAGTAATAACAGTTCTTTTGAGTACTTTTTATGTTTTTCTAAAATAAAAAGAAATAGAAATTTCTTTAAAGTTTGTAGTAAAATAATAATAACATGTAAATTTATATGTATTCGACATTTGCATATGCATCACTTGGAGAGATGATGCTGGCGTTGCATTACAATATTTTAGTCCATGACACACACAACTTTAAATAAATTTAAATAATAACCTTGAAATGATAAAACAAAATTTTTAATATTACAATTAATAAATATTTTCCATATAATTAGTCAAGTAACTTGATCGATCATTACAATAGTGAGCCCCAAATTGAATAGACTAATAATACCAACTTAAATTTCTCTTTCAAGATAACTATTTTTTATAGGATTCCATGGAACTGTTAGAGTAAGACATTTCCATCTCACCTAAAAATATTAAGATTGGGATTGGGCTTATGAAGTTCTTAACAGCGAAGTAAACAGCAAAGTGGCCTTTCAGAACATCAGTAATGACAGAACATGTTTCATTTCTTGGCCTTGTTTGGCTTGGGAAATCATGATTGACTTGATAACGATTTATGTTTAGAAGAAATCCAACAGCCAGCATACCTAGTTAAGATGAAAGAAAAAAAAATGCTATAATAATTCTAGAAAGGGTGACATGCTGAACTATTTAGTATATATCTCTAATAGTTGATAAATATATATAGATATAAAGATAGAGAAACACTTTAATCTATTGAATTGTGAAGAACAGTGAGGAAATTGGTAAAGGGTGAGGAAAGTTGACAAGCACATCTGTTGAAGGAATTAGTACAAGCTATCACATGGTTTTGCCTTGTTTGTTGCAAGACGTGGTGTCCTACCACTTTGCAAAGAGAAATGAAAACATGTTGAAAACTTGTATGTATATTGATATTTACACAAGATTTTGAACTAATGTATTATTAGTATATATACATATATTTAGTTATGTGCTTGTTCTTGACATCAAAGACACTTAATCGATTAATTAAGCTAGATTTTAAGAATCTTGTTCATTATTTGGAGAAGCACAGATTTTTGTCCATGGGCGTTCCATGTGCCAACTCACCGACCAACCTCAGTAGCACATTGTGTTCATTTGATCTCGTCCATTTCTAATTCTAAACAAATCTGCAACGCGCGGCTGCCGCAGGAAGGGTTACTTACTGAATATGCGTGTGAATTGTATTCTTTATGAAATTTATTGAATATGATTTATGATCATCAACTGGACAACCAGTCACAAGAACTTGAGTAGGCCTCTATTAATTGTTTACTTCATTGACAATTCAACATCATACGTTATTTTTTAAGGGAGGCACATCCATGTGATACCCTTATTTCCCGTGACCTTCAGTGGACCACAATGCAGTAGATTCTTCACCACCCCTGCATTTGAAAATGCTAGCCATATGGCATTTGCTTTCTATACATATTCCGAGATAATGATCACTCGCAACCAAAGCTTCTCTTGTTCTTTCACGTCTTAAAGATCATCACATACTTGCTAACTAGTTTACTTCTCCAATTAGAACCATTTTTCAACTTAGAAATGTCATGGGCATCAAATTGCCAGGAATTTTTCAAGTTATTCAACTAGTTCTTTTTACGCCACAGGTGCCCGAAGGCCATCTTGCTGTTTATGTTGAAGAAATTGAGAAGAGGAGATATATAGTTCTAATTTCATATCTGAAGCATCCTTCATTCCAGAGCTTATCGAGCCAGGTTGAACAAGAATTTGGATTTGATCACCCAATGGATGGTCTAACAATCCCCTGCAGAGAAGAGATCATCATACATGTCACTTGCAGTTTGAACTGCGCTTAAGAAAGAAGTTAGAGATCCCAAAATGTTACACACAAATGCAAGATGGGATGTTCAAAGACTAGCATGATTGATCCACAGACAAACATCTTCAATTTTGATTTTTCTTGTTTTTGGCCTCGCTCAATTCTGAATCAAAAGAGTCGATGGTTTATTTACATATCAATGTAACTACATTTTTTTTCCCACTTCGGTGAAGTGAAATGAGAGTTGGATCTCTTTCGTCTTAATTGAATAGCTTGTACTACTAATTCAGTATAACTAATCCAACAGTTCTTTGAATACAACTGCTTGTAACTTTAAATTCAGTCCCTTATTTATCTATTTTTTTTTTAAATTAATGAAGGGACTTGATCAGCAGCTACCTTGTCTGAACTCATGTTTGGTTGGCTTACAACACTTAATGCTAGTGATCTTCGTTTCTATTTGACAATCGGCCAAACGGACAAACAATTCAGCTCACATGGTTTGCTTGGCTAATATATATATTTACACACACACTACACTTATAATATCTAAATTAGACCCTCTTACTATGTCCCTGTAATTAAGCTCAGATTGTAAAATAAAATCTATTGAATCAAAGGCCCACTAATTGTGAATATATATCGCAGCTTCTGAGTAATCTTCCACAGTAGTGATGCTATTCCTGTCGCGTTATAACATTCTGTTTTCTCCTTGATTGCTGGCTTGTTTATAGAATTTCTGGAAGCCTCTGTTCAGCTACTACGTACATCATCTTGAAAAAGTACGAGAGTTTAATCCTCCCTTGTTTCATCGTCTTTGACTGATATTTGTCTAAGGAATTGACTTTCAAATTTTTCACCAGAAAAATCTTGGATAAAAATTGGAAATTATCTTCCAACATATAGTACATTCACATCAAAAGGAGACGAGAGGAGGGAGGGGAGGAGTTAGATGTGTCCAATATGTTTCATCCAATTGGTCGGTTAGGAATTAATTGACATGCCTCGTCTTATTACTTATTAAGAAGCTATCCAATGACATTAAATTTGTTAAGAATGGGGTCTTTTGTGGGCAATGCTAACCAAAGTGGTAGGCCAGGTTGTCTTTGAACTGACTTACACCTTCGTTTGTATCACTAATTTTTGATATTGATTAGCAAGGCAAAATCCTATGATCCTTCATGTGCTAATGTCTCTCAGTAGACCCCGTTTTTAATATCCCTTCACCACTCATTTCAGGTTTCTCACATATCCTTGATCTATACATATATATATGATTGACTTACACAATCTTCATAAAACTTTATTTCTGTGGTAGTAGGATTTTTCCTCCCTTTGCATAAAGAAAAAGCAACTGGTGTTCATACAATGGATGAGAAGTGCCAGACTGGGCTTTGCATGAAAGTAGAATGGTAGATCTCTGTTCAGATCTTACCTCTCCCTTGTGGGCTTCTCTTTATCTTTTTCTTGCTTTAGCTGCCATTCTGCGACTCCATCGCAATTCAAGGCTGAGACCTTAGTGGATGTTCTACCAGCAATTTGGTAATGATGTAACTTGAACTTGCTTGACTTGCTAACCAAAAATAAAAAATAAAATCACGCCCTTGCTTGCTCTCCCAGAAATTTCTTTCTATATCTATGACATCAAAGGTCCAAACCTTGTCCCTCATCTGAGCATCAGTTGGTCGCGTGATCAAACTTGAATGGGAATTTTTAACCATTGAATCGATTTCCTAATGTAAGTTGTGGGGCAAGGAGTATTTCCAACAACAGAACACATTCTAACTTCTGGGTCCCACTTTAAACAAAACCATGGGTTCTCTATTTCTCTCAGCAAGCTTTCCCCAGCACACCCATAGGCCTTTTATATGACTAAAACAACATATACCACAAACTCACAGGATAAACAGCACACTATTTGTTCTATATATACACCTGTGTATTGCAGGTTTAATCAGCATAACTTTCTTTTCTTCTGTCAATTTTTTTAATTCTTTGATCAAGCTTATTTGGATTCATTCTTCCACCTCCATAGAAAATCACAGGTATCCGGTTGCCTACTATTCTTCGTGCAAAGTCCATCCTCTATGGATCTATTTTGACTGCTCCGGTTGCCTACTATTCTTCGTGCAAAGTCAATCCTCTATGGATCTATTTTGCCTGCACGTAAAGCTGCCTCTAGGGCTGATGATGTCCCAAAAGGCGACTTGACCGTTTATGTTCAAGACACAGAGAAGAAGAGATTTTCGGTCCCAGTATCATACTTGAACTAACCTTTGTTTCGAGACTCGCTACAAAAGGCTGAAGAAGAATTTGGGTTGACTCATCCAATGGATGGTCTCACAATTCCTTACAGAGAAGATACCTTCCTCAATCTTACTTCTCAACTGAGTGTATTATGATTGTAGAAAGAAGGAAAAATCTCAGCCGTAGAGGAATCATCACATACAAATTTGTATAACAGGAAATACATTTTTTTTTTTTTTTTAGTTGTATAGAAATTTTGGGAGGAATCGTCACG
>JAVXUM010000036.1:29329666-29344813 GCA_035590655.1 Pouteria glomerata
TATAAAGAAAAAAATTAGAGGTAGTTATCTTATTCCTACTCTCAGTCTTGCACCACATCATCCAACAAACTAACACGCCACGATTCAAAGCCAAACAGGCACTTAATAATAAGCAGAGAAAAAGAAAAAGTACAATCAGCTACAAGGATAATATAAGGGTTTGTTTGGTGAGAGTAAATGAAGTTAAAAGTTAAATCTCTAAACGGGTTTGAAATTGAAGAGTATTGATCAACCCAGAAGAATAGATTTTATATTTCTATTCCCTTGGTTACTCTATCGACCCCTTTTGTTGCCCCATTAGCAAAAATGTAAATTGTTACTTTCATATCCGGATTTTACTTTCATACCCAACGCAACTATTCTATACAAGTTAATTGTTACTCTCCTACAAATGCAGTTAAATTATACAGAGGAATTATTATGCTCAC
Source organism: Pouteria glomerata (assembly GCA_035590655.1). Classification (NCBI taxonomy): domain Eukaryota; kingdom Viridiplantae; phylum Streptophyta; class Magnoliopsida; order Ericales; family Sapotaceae; genus Pouteria; species Pouteria glomerata. Next base: position 29,330,095 of record JAVXUM010000036.1, read on the forward strand.
CTCAAACACAATATAATCATTACTAATTAAGTGCACTCTTGTTATCTGAATATTGTTAACAAGGATGTATTACTCCAATAACTGGTACTCTTATTACTCAATCATGTTTAACATTGATATTCGATTAACTATACAAGACTATAACTGGTAGTCCTGTAAAGCTTACCATGTGACCCATTACACCTATTTTTCTTACACCCAATCCAAACGCTTCCTAAAAGAATAAACTGCAAGAGGCACTTCAGCAGAAAACAAATGGTTCCTTCTCATGAGGAGATCCAGCGCATGCATACCCACATCTGAGTTCATGCATGTTTAAAATGACAAGTAAGAATGTGGCTTTATTTCATAAAACACACTATCCAAAGAGAAAATTCCCACATAAAATCTTGTTGAGAGGATGGGAAAAAGGGACAATCAAAAACTGCACCAAAAGGTATTTGCATGTATTTGGCCTCAATTTATTCCAAGAGATTGTGGAAATTTTAGTGAAATCATTACACCCAAAAATAATAAGCTACAAAATGACTCATGCCCCCTTTAATTTGGAAAAGCAAATGATTCAACAGTTCACGTCTTTGCGTAAGCTTTGGGTGGGGGATTGGAACAGTAGACTTCTCCTTACTATGAATCAGGTACAAGGACCCTAAAAAATTTAAAAACACCACAACCTTCACTTTCAAAATAAAAGTTTTCTGATTGACACTATTGTATCAAACCCCAACTATCTATGCTGACAAGCCGTTGTAACAGTCCATTTTCCCTCAATAGTAATCCCTCAGTGACCCAACAATCTATGCTGAAAAAAATCAATAAAAAGGAAACTATAAAATCAACCCTTGTATAATATATTCAAAAACCTTTCGATCACCAAGTTACAAGCTCAGTAATCACCATAACCCTTTCCACGAATAAAAACTTCCGAAAATACAGCTGGCAATAATGAAGAGATTTAATTTTTTGGTTAGCTATATGAAGAGATAAAAAGAATTTATTAAAACAAAATCATAGCTCAATTAAGAAAAAACTAAGAAACAGCTAGTTAAAAATGGAAATCCAAAAAATTAAATAACAATTAAGCCTTTTGGTAATTACACAAGATGGTTTCAATAATAGCCCAATTTAACTCCAGAATTCAAACAAGAAGTTATCGAGCTCACAATGCAACAAGAATCAAATTCAAACAAAATATATTTACCATCCTAATGCTATTCTAAATTCATGCTCTGTCTAGGGCTTATTTCACAAACCTTGCAGGACGATCATCAGCCGACTCTGACTTCCTCCAGCTTCTCTCAGTCCGACCTTCTGACATGCTTGCCCTTTCATTCCCGCTCCCGAAACTCTTCTTCCCAAATAAGGACCCATCTGTTGCAGAAACGACGTCCTTGATCTTCATTGTCTCTAGTTTCTCGTCAATTTCCTTCCAATCCTGCCCCTTTTCCTTCAAAACCTCCTCCCTAGGCCTTGCCTCACCAAAAGGGTTAGAACCCTTAGTCTTCGCCGGTGTCACCGAACCATTTTGCTGGCCATCGCCCACAGGCAGCGTCCGTGGCTGCAAATTAAGCCTGGGCCTCCCGCCCCCACTCCCACTTCCCTCTTCTCTCCTCTTACCCCAAGTATCTGAATCAGCTCCACCATTTGTTGCCGAATCAGAACCCGCTCGCCTCTCTCTGAGACTGTCAAAAGCACCACCAAACTTCCGCCCCTCCTCTTCCTTCTTCTTCACCCAATTTTCTGAATCTGCACCGCCGTTCGACTCGAAACCCACTCGCCTATCCCTCAGACTCTCAAATCTCCGTCCCTCCGATGGGACAAAGCTCTTGTTCGATACCCAATTGTCAGATTCATCCGCTCTAGACTCTGAACCGAAAAACCCTCCTCTCTCCCTCCTCTCAAAATTATTACTAGAAATCGACTTCTTCGTCGACCCCCAATCATCTACCTCATCAGCACGAGACGGAGCCAATTCTCTGCTTGAGTCCCTGCCGAACCCTCCGCCTCCCTGCCTACGCCCCTCGTCTGAAACCCTAGAAGATCCCCACCTAGAATTCGAAGACTCGTCGCCGTTCCTATTCCTATCGTACGACGAACCGTACGATCTGAAACCCCCGCCGAGGCTGGACCGTTCGAGCTCCTCGGCGGTTCGCTGGCGCGGGCCGGTAGGAAGCACGAGGAGATCTTCAGGGGTGAGGCCTCTGGGTTGAGTAGCTTGCTTGGGCTTGGTGAACTCGGAAAGAGACATGGTTTGGGGCTTCTTCTTCTTCGTCTTGGTGGCAGCGGCAGCCGCGAGGGAGGGAAAGTCGGCGGTGTCGCCGCCGCCTTTGGAAAGACTGGTCTTGTTGTCGGTCTTTTCATTCTGTTGCTGCTGAAGAAGCTCCTCCTCGTGTTCTTCGGAATCGAGAGCCCACGCTCCTGGCTTCGCCCAAGCGCTAGTCACAGTTGCCGCCATGCTTGTTTGCTCTCTCTCTCTCTCTCTCTCTCTCTCTCTTCGTTTGTGGGTATGTAACCGTCTTCCTCTCTCTATATACCGCACAGTAGATAGGTTTTGCGTCCGTTGGCAGCGAATAGTTCGCTTTAACAAGGAGGCGCGTATGGATCTTGATCCTACGGTAGAAGAGCCGAATGAGATGACGTCTGGCCAAATTGACCGTGGATGAGAAAGCCTTTATTTATTCTCTCTCTTACTTAAATTTTATTTTCCTTTTTTTTTGGTAATTTAAATTTTATTTTCTTTCTAAAAATATGGCAGCCGCAACATTCGAATTTTCTATTTAAAAAACAGAAACAAAGTTGGCATCGGTTATTCTTAGGGTCAAGAATGGTGGGTCGGACTCGGATTTAAAAACATATATATATATATATATTTTGTTAATCAAGTTTAGATTTATTTTTTTAATCTGTTCATACAAATTTAATTTTTAAGAAATATTTAAATTATATTTTAGAAAAAAATAAATATTGTTTAAAATTTAAAATTTATTTTTTAAAATGAATGCGTTAGATTTATATTTTTAATTAATAAATTAATAAACAAAATAATGATTTCAAATTTAGTACTTCTAGACATTCGATTAAGGTGTCAAAAATATAAATTTGAAAAAAAAAATTTAAAGGTTTTTTAATGCTTAAGAAAATTAGAAATACTTTAGGAAATATTCAATATGGTGTAAAGTTTATTAAAAATTTTTAAAAATATAAAATTATACAATCCTACTAAGGATTTGAATTACTCGGATGATCTATAAAAAATATTCAAATTACATTTGAAGGCAAGAATATTGTGAGTTTATAATTGATATCTCTTAATTTGGTCATAATAATTTTAATTATCAAACTTTTTATACATGTTATACACGCAAATTGTCTTAGAAAAGTGACAAATCAATATTATTGTATAAATGAAACACTAAAGAAACCGTTTGATGTGAGATAAAAATTTTAAAGGTAAAAAATTACAGGGGTGGTTACTTCTATAATAGTTACTAAGATAATAAATTCATGATACTTATGTTTGAAATGAAAATGTAAATATTATTCAATAATAATTATGTTATATTTGAAATGCCAAAAATTTTGAAGAGTAAAAGTTAATTGCATTTGGAATAAAAATAAATTGACCAGGGATAAAAATTAATATTTAATTTTAGTAAAATATTATAATTAAAAAATATGACAATAATTGTTATTTTTTAATTTTAATTTTATATATATTACTCAAAATAAAATTTTAAATAAAAAGTATTAATTATAAATCATATATTAATATTTCAATAGTAACTATTTATAATAATGAATTATTATTTGTTAAAAATTATTATTATTTTTGATACAATAATTTGATAAAATAACTAATTTTAGTTTATTTAAATAGATTATTAATTTTAATAAATTATATTAATAAAATACATAAATTATTAAATTATCATTTATGAGAGATAATTTAATAAAACGTTTTAATGAAATAAATCGTCATAATAATTAGTTATTATTTATTAAAAATAATTTTAATTTGAGAAAATAAATGATTTTAATAACAAATTAATATTTTAATGTTATTAATTAACAAAACATCATAAATCATTTTAACAATCAATTATAATTTATTAAATATTATTTTGATAAAATAAATAAATAAATAATTAATTTTAGTTTAATTAAATAAATTATTATTTTATAATATTTATTATAATTATTTATGAAAAAAACGTTATCCAAAATTTTACGAATACGTAAATGAATATTTTATAAATGTAACTATCCTTTCTCAATCAATTTTTTTAGATAGATAGAGACCTTGGTGTCCCCTCCAATTCTTGATTGGGGCCTCATAATCATTATATGAAAAAGATATAATTTTTTTGTTACTCTCAATTAGTCGCCTTATCCCTCTTCCAAGCAAATATAATAAAAAATAAAAATTATTTTAATAAAATTTAATTCTCTATTATCTCAAAATAAATATATTCTCTAATACTATGTTTGAAACATTAATTTGTGGAATAAAAAATAATAATAATAAAGTAAAGAAAAATGGTTGGAGCATAAAATAAAGTGAAAAAATCAAATTTCTTTAATTTTTATTGACGTAGTAAAAGAAGACTAAAATAAATATTTACTTATTAACAAATTTTAACTCTTTAATTGATCAAGTGTACAAAAATTAGACAAATTATAAATTTTATTTTTCCTTAATTTTTCATTTTTTCCCACAAATCCATGTTACAAACATAGCACAAAGATACCACTGATGATTTAGAATTAATGAAAATTTAATTTTGGTAAAATTATTTTTTATTTTTTAAAATACCTTTCAATCTCTCATCAAATTAAAATTTTAAATCAAACAATTTCTAAAAACTACCCTTAATTAAGTTATTTTACAAACCTCAAATGTTCAACCACTACATTATTTTACCTTTATACCCTTAACTAAATTACATAATAACCACAAATATCGTTTGTGCACACCTCTAGTATAATGAAGTGAATTAATAAAATTATATAAAGACAAATTAACAAATTTATATAAGGCAGTATTCAATAAGAATAAGAGTCCCCACACCACAAAGTGTGGTTCTACCCATCCCATCCAACCATATTCTATTTCAAGCTGTTTCTACTCGTGTAACAAAACATACTATGTCCAGATAAACAAATGCATAAATAGCATCCCCCTTTCACTTTTCAACAAAGCTCATGTCATGTTACACCTGCCAGCATCACTTTAAATTTTAATCATAGATTGACTCAAGAATAATTACACTTCAATAAATATACATAAAATTAATTTTATTAAATTTTTCTATAAATGACCAAACATTACAACACAAAGATGTAAGGAAAGAATAATTTGAGTAGAATCCCAGCACAAACAGTCCGCTAGGGCATGATCAAATAAAAGATGCAGCGGCATAAATATGTACAAACAAAGTTTGAAATATAAAACCTGTAATGAAACCATTTCTGGTATTGATGTATCATGTATGTATTGACTGTGCAAATCAACCTTCCTTGTCGAGAGTCGTTTGCCCTTCCTGAATTTGGAAGGGCGGAGGGCTCTGTCCCAAATTATTTTCAAGCCCCAAAATTTGAGGATATAAAATTGAAGGATCAATCTTTACTCTGCAACCCAACTTGGCTATTGCTGGTCCGAGTCATCCGACGGATAGATTCATCGGTTTGGATTTGCGTTCTTTTCGAATCAACTCAAGTATTCAAAAAATAATCCGAATTGTGCAAAGTGATGAAATGTGTATCATCAATATTCTTCATAGGTTCTTCGCTATACCATGTTATGCTTCCTGCATTGAAAACCCAAGCTACTTGGATTAGTTCAAATTAACTGTAGGATTCTGACTGCACTATTTCTGGAGACAGATTGAAAAGCATTCTACCAAAACTACAAGACAATAGAAGTCTAATTACTGCTACTAAATTTGATTTTGTTAATAATAGCACTAATTTGGAATTCTGCAACAAAGGAGAAGCAATGTAAACACACAAAATCAATAATTGGAGCATCCTTGGTTCACTTTTCAAGTATGTCTCCTCATCAATCATGTATGGTTGCTCTATCCAAAAGTAAATTTATCAAGACATGATACACGGACGGTATTATCTTCCTAGGGTACATTCCTGTTAAAGAAGGTCAAACAACCCGATATGTTTTTTCCAACTGAAATCAACAAATGTCTTATTGCTCATTGCTTATTGTACATATTTATGAAAATTTTACATATTTCTAGCAAGGCAATGAACAAAAAGTACAATCACCTGTGCAAAACAGCCTGAAGCCAAGACTTGGCAGACTGGGTGACTAGGATGATGCAGCATTTCAGTGTCTTAAGCAAATTTGGACCACAAAATATTATCTTAGTCTTTACATGATTTTTGTGTTTAGGGATGCGTTTGCAAATGACTTTTAAATTAAACAGAAAGATGGCCACAGAAGAACCAAAATGTCTATTTGTACCTGATGCAGCTGATTGTTCCTGTTCTCTTGTTGCATGAAGTATTATGGTTCCTGTGAGGACAGTGATGAATCCACATATCTCAGAGGCTATGTTGCTTGCATTCTGACCTGACCAGTCCTGCAAGAATTATAGGAGATCAATGCTACACACATATTCCCCTCCATGCTGGAGGAAACATTATGCATCATCAAGTAGAAACTTCAAGTGAATGGATCAGGCATCTACCTTGAACATTATAATGCTTGCAATAATAGTCAGAGTCGAGAACATCACATAATATATTGGAGAAACGATTGCCGCATTGAATGTATCCAATGCCTGGAACAAAGACACCATAGACATCAGTGGAGATAATTCCTGTATGTAGAATTATACAATAAAGCGCATGCATCAGTAAAATTTTCCAAGCTTAACTTTATTATAGGTGAATGTAGATTTTACGTTAAGGCCTAAGCAAATCATTGTTAAATTCTTCATATTTGGTAGGTACATCAGAGGTAAATTTTAAGCATGGAGAAATCATATTCACAACCATGGCATATCCATATTTACAACTGCCTCACACCCAGAGGCATGCCTCCCAATTGAGACTGAAGGCTCCATCTTGATGCATTTGAGTAGGTATTTTTAGAAGCACCAGTCAAATCAGATATCAGCTACTAGTCCATTGGGTCGATCCTAATGAATGATTACCTTAACTCTCATTGGCATACTTAGTCTTAGGAGCAGATTTTTCCTTTTAAAAAAAAAAAAAAAAAAAATCTTTGTCGTGTTTAGTTTATTGCAATGCCCTTATACTTTGGCGATTTTCTGTCATAATGTCAACCAAAAAGGAGGTCAATTGAAACAAGACACCACACCCTTTCTTTCATCCATGGTAGTCTGTCTGAGCATAAACAAATTTAATGTGACGTCAAAAAGTAGTTTAATTACTCATAAACAAGATGAATATCTCCCATTATCTAAATATTTAAATAATGACCCTGGATTTGCAAAACTACGTACAAATTTGACAATGTTCAATAAAACTCGAATGCATGCACGTCAGGGATATCTCTTCCTTCAAGGGGAAAAAAAGGGAAAAATGAGACTAGTTTTGAAGATTTAAAGAAAGATCCAACCAATGTAATTTACTACCATTAAAATTGGTTTAACTATAATCACCTTGTTGAGATAATTCAACTGTGTGATCACACATATTGCTGCAACTGTTAGAAATAACCAAGTCTGAGGGTATGCAATTTGACTTATCCCTTCCAAAGTAAACTTTATTGCTATTCCAATTGCCTTTATGCTTACAACCTGCATGACGCCATGAAAAAGTTTTGATGGGTTAAATAACTTGATAGAGTTGAAGTATTTCATTGAGGATACATAAATCTCCAGATATATTGACTATTCCTCAACCAACAAAACAGAATTACCGTAAGTGAACCCATTAAAGAACAAATTCCCAAATAGATCAGTATGTTTGTCTGCCCATAGCGAGGTTCAAAATGCAAAATCAAAGCTAAGACTATTGACAATGCAGCTGCTACATAAACTAGAAAAGCTGTCAACAGAAAGTCAGTAAGAAAAAAATGAAGAGTAATCTCTCTAACAATGTTTTCTTTTTAATAAATAAAGCTGAAAATGGAAAATGGTTACCTGGTTGGGTCGCCAAACTCCAGATTTCTTCTACAGAATTGGGGGTGTGCTCTTCAGGCGCATGGATTACAACCAACACTGAGCCCACAATGCAAGAGATACATCCAAGAACACCCATTTTCTGCAGTCGTTCCTTCAACAAGAAGTGTGCCAAAACAGCACTATTTAAATTCACAAACAGGTTAGTCCTAAAAATATTGTTCCAAGTTCTCTTTCAGAATTCTATCATTCGAAAGAGTTCAAAAGCTTTTTTGTTTTTACCTAACAATTATGCTCATAGCACCGAGAGGGGTCACGAGGACTGCTGGAGCATAAACATAAGCCACAAAATTTGCAACCTCTCCAATAATCACTACACATCCATAAAATTCAGAACACAATGTCACCAACCTATTCAACCAACCAGTTCTTTTCTAATACTTTATTTCACTTTTAGAGTGAGTGTGTGCATTGATAGTGATATACTTACTTGTGGACATCCCTGCCCACCAAAGCGGTTCAAGTAAATAAGTGTGACCTCCAACTCCTACAATATAGGTAAGATGACACTGTTACATTGATGAAACATATGGGAAACTGAAATGTATAGAACTATTGGGTAAACATGAAGAACAAAAACTTTTGACCGTCTCAGTTTTCCAGTTTCTTTTTTTGAAACAGCGTCCAGTAACCTTGTTTTTTGTCTCATTTTCTAGAAACCAGGGAAAAAGACCAAAAATAAGAGACCATTTAAAATATGTTTTCAGTGGTTTCAATACCAAATTTGCATTTTTTGTTTTTTATCTTCTTTCATTTCTTGCCATTCCAATATGCCATTAAATTATTTATCTATACTGCATTTGCATTTCTAGATTTTTTTTTTTTCACTTTTTTTTGACTTACAGACTAGTTTTTGTAAGAGATGAAATTTTTTAAACCATAAGCAAATGGGGCCTTAAATTACCAAATCAACATAAGTCTCCAGAAGAACTGTCCAGATGCAAGGTACTATTTCAGTAAAGCTCTATTAGCTTCCATTAAAAAGTTCAACATGAAGCATGAAAATTCATCTCCTTCATTCAATAAAATTCGTAAATTTCGTCTCCTTTCTCCTGACACAGATCCTTACAATTTTAATTGAATTTTTGTTCAGTAATAACTGTCATCAATTTCAAACGCAAACTTCATAAAATTCTTCACACGAATGTTATACTAAAAACAAACACACGTGAATAATGTATTGATACATTTGCACAACATGGAAATCTGTTATTTGATATAGTAATCCTAAATCTCAAGTTGAAGTTGAAAGATTGAAGTGAATTGATTGTGAAGATAAAATTAACTTATAAATCTGAAGTTAATTGCGACAGACCTGCGGGAGTACCAGAAGAAGCAGCACGCTTAAGACCTTTCTTCTTCAGGATGAAACTAGAACCGATGAACAAGCTCGACGCCATTGCTAGTATCAACCCTTTGCCATTGTCCGAAATTCCCATCTCTTTCTCTGTCAACTCATATCCTTGTGCATATCGATCGAACCATTCTTCAGATATTCAATCTCTCGACATCGATCACAGTCAGACGAAAGGAGGACAAAGTTCAATTTCGCGACAAGGTCAACCGAGTTTCCGACACAGTTCTTTGGATCAAGACGGTACTCAAAAGCAGGAGAGAGAGAGACATAGAGAGAGATTGAAAGAGACCATCTCGATTCTCGGGTCAAGTATGTTCGTGGAGCTCTCTGTACGTCGTCGTCTTGTTCACCTCCGAAGCTTCCCCACCTCAGTAAGGACAAGGAATGATTTCCTGCGTCCTGGCCTACTTTAATTGTTGAACAATACTACAATTTTTTTTTTTTTTTTTTTTTAATCATAACAGAATAGTGATCAATATATTCTATTTAAAATCATCACAAATATTACTTTTATTTAGCGATTATAATAATTTTAAATAAAATATATTAATTATTACCTGTCATGACTAATTAAAATATAAAAAAAGTACGAGCGAGAGGGTTAAATATAGCATTTTTATTAATTATTACGACTTTGAGGTCGTTGATTCGTCATCGTTGGTTCGTGATCAGGCGCAAACGAACTACTCGAAAGTTTGTCCGTGATCTGGATCGACGGCTATGATTGGTCGTCGTTTGAGCCACGCATCGCCTATGTTCGCACGCCATCTTAAACAAACTACTTGGTAACGTGTCAAGAGATAAACGAACTACTCGCGAGTGCCGTGACCTAGATCGACGGCTATTATTGATCGTCGTTTGAGCCACGCATTGCCCCTCTTCGCACGCCATCTTCAACAAACTAATTGGTAACGTGTCAAGTGATGGGTGGGCAATAGAGACTTGGTCAAATAGTGCATCGACAAGTTTTGAACAGTGATGCGGGTAGGGTTTTGAAGGAATACAAATAATTAGCGTTTTTACCTTAATAGATATATTAATTATATAATATACCAAAATACGTTTGTGTGGAAGAAATTTTAAAGTTTTGTTAGAGTGTCGTTACTGATCTCGATGATACCCTAATTGTTGAGCTGCATGTCGCTAGGTCAATTGATGACACTCCATGTCACTGTTTGAATTTACGACACCTTCTACAACATTCTTCAGTTTACGCAGAAAGATCTCCTATTTAGAAAATTTTTGTCAAGAAATAGCCTTCTCAGAGACGATTTCTTCCTAAAACCCAGATTGCCTCCCAGTTTGTTGAAACCCAAATCAATGGCGAGGTTGCTTGTTGAGATTTATGGGTTTTCGAACCTCGACACATGTCAAGCTGCTGTTAGTGAGGTCGACTTGTTGCAGTAACGGAAGGAGGAACATCCAATTTTCTAGTGTTCCAGTGAGCAAAGTTTCACTAAGTTCGATGACCTCGAGCTGAGTTAACCCGTCAATGGATATTAGTTTCTGAAAATTTCCCATTTACATAATAATCCTTCGTGGGTTATTTTCAATATCAAGGACTGTTGAGAAGTACTGTGAGATTGATTGTTGCCAAATCTATTTAAAATCAGAGATGGTTTGATTTCAAATTGTGTTGTGTTTGAGAAAATTCTTATGTGCCCAGCAAAATTCAGAGCCCAATAATAAACAATACCGGTGGAAAAATACCCATCCAAAAAAAAAAAGAATACCAGTAGAAGGAGAATCCCTTCTCTATAATACTTGTTAGAGCTGACAAGGTGTTGTCGTTGGATCTGACGACACCCATGGTTGTCGTTAGTAGGACAAACAACACGGTGTAGAGTCGTTAGTCAAAATGACGACATGTAGATGATGTCAAAACCAATGATAACATCCAACACAGTTTTAAAATATCTTTCTCATGAGCGTATTTAAATATATTGTATAATTAGTATATATATTAAGGCAAAAATGCCCAAATAATCTTTGATTTAGGTGACGTTGGGAAATTAAATTTCATGAAAGTTTTAAAAAGTTATTTATTTTTTTAATTTTTTTAAATCAATTTTAATATGTATCACTTTTAAATTATTATTTTTTTTTTTTTTGTCATATAAACACCATCTTATTATTTTTTTTTTTTCAAATTTGATCATAAGATATATCTAGTAAATTGATTCATTATTTCATTTTTGTCCATGTTTGGTAATATTTGTTCATAGGTATGTTTGGTGGTAAAACTCTCCTCATCCTCATTTATGTCTAGATGTCAGTTTCTTGTTACTTTATTCAGTTACAATTAAAAATAAAAATTATTTATTAAATTAAAATAATATTACATAATATTTGCTAAAAATAAAGATTACACATTTTAAATCAATTTATAGTCATTGAACAGTATAAATCACTCCTTGAAACCTCAAGATGCAATGCAAATGATATGGAACAAGTGATTAAGGTCATGAAGCCTCGTCATGAAGCCTTCCATCCCTCAAAATCTTGTTGATGTGCTGGAAGCTCAGGTATCTGATGATGAAATCGAAGAAACTATCTTTTCCCTTCCTAAAAATAAAGCACTTGGCCTTGACGGCTATACTGCTTATTTTTTTAAGCAAGCGTGAAACATAGTGGGAGATGACTTTATAAAAGCTACAAAAGGACTTCTTCCATTCTTCTTGTATATTGAAAAAATTTAATGCAACAACAATTTCTCTTATACTTAAAATTCCAAACCAAGTGTCATGAATGAATTCAGGCCTATCTCATCTTGCGCAACAATTTACAAATGTATCTTAAAGATCATCACAAACAAATTTAAGAAAATATTATACCATAATATAGGCCTATCACAGACAACCTTTATAAAGAGGAGATCAATTTCAGATCAAATACTTTTTATGCAAGAATTGGTGAAAAACTACTATAGGGCTGGTATGACTCCTAGATGCGCTTTAAAAATTGATATGATGAAAGCATTTGATTCAGTTTGTTGAAGTTTAGTAGTTAAAATTCTGGAGGCTTTAAATCTATCTGTACAATTTCGAATATAGATTGAATCCTACATTACTACTGCTCAATATTCAATCTCTTTGAATGGCTTGCTTGTTGGTTATTTAAGGTGATCCTATCTCACCCTATTTATTCATCCTAGTCATGGAATTCTTTTTTAGACTGCTAAAGAAATTTATAAATCAAGGCCAATTTTCATTCCATCCAAAGTGTGTAAATTTGAATATAAGTCATATTTCTTTTGTTGATGACCTCTTTATACTTTGCAAACTAGATGAAGATTCAATCTTGATTGTTAAAAAAGCACTTACGGAATTCCACAAGTTCTGTGGGCTATTTACAAAAACTTTTAAAAGCAAAATATACGTTGCAGGTATTCAAGTGAACATGAAGCAACATCTCTGTTTTATATTGAGCTTCCAAATGGGGACATTACCTGTTAAATGCCTTGGAGTTCTATTTATCTCAACCAAGCTCAAATACAGAGATTGTATGCCATTAATTGAGAAAATGTTAGCAAGGGTCAAAAGCTGGGTTAATCGCTCCTTATCTTATGGAGGAAGACTTGTAGTCATTAAATCTGTTTTATTCAGCATTCAAGTTTATTGGAACCCACATTTTATATTTTCCAAAAATGTTTATGGCACAAATTGAACAGATTCTAAGAAAATTTCTATGGTCAGGCACTGAACTCAAAAAACATAAAAGCAAAGTAACATAAGAGGAAATATGTTGTCCATTAAAAGAAGGTGGGCTTGGTCTTAGGAAGCTAACTGATTAGAACAAAGTAGCCATACTTCGACATGTATGGGCATTATGTTCAAATAAGCAATCACTTTGGACTATATGGTGTCACAAATACTTGCTAAGAGGAAAACATTTTGGCAAGTCAATGTTCCAACTGACAACTCATGGACATAGTGTGAGATTTTGAAACTAAGAGCAATTACTATTAAAATCTCCAAATACACTGTTGGTAATGGAGAAGCAACCTCATTGCGATATAACAATTAGCACCCTAAGGCCCCCTATTCTCAAATATGGGCATAAAGTAGCTTATGATGAAGACCTTCTACTTAATTCCAAAGTCTCATATGTCATAATTGCTAATAATTGGGCATGGCTATTTCCATCAAGATAAGAGTTGCAAGATATCATTAGTACGCTCAATTCATCCCCAGATCGCTCTAAACCTGACGCATTTGTATGGTTGGCCTCAAAGACTAAAGAGTGCACCTCAACTTTAACATGGAATGTAATCAAATAACAGAATCAAGCAGTCATATGGCGTAAGATAGTATGGTTTCCCAAGAACATCCCAAGGCATAGCTTCATCATTTGGATGGCAATTAAAGGGAAGCTCAGCACAACAGATAAACTACTGCGCTTGGGGATGATAGATGATGCTACATGTGAACTATGCAAACAACATGAAGAAACCATTGAGCATTTATACTTTGAATGCCCATTCTTACATGAAGTTTGGGAAGCAATAACTAAAATGTGCAAGCTAACAAAAACTAAACAAAGATTGATAAATGAATGAAATCAACTGGCTAATTGAAAAATTTAGCAACAAGTGTTTTCCTAACACCACCAACAAATTAGCATAGGCTGCTATGAAATAAAACATATGGATAGAGAGACATGCAAGAGCATTCAAAGAAATGCCAACATCGACCAAAGACACAGTCTAAAAGATAAAATATGAAGTAAGAGTTAAGACTTCTCAAATTATCAAGATCAACGCTACTAATGTAAATATAGAAATATGAAGAAATTCGAGAGATTTTTAACTTTTATATAGACTATAGATGATAATTCTTTTATATATCGAACGCATGCTCTCTAGATTATGTAAATTTTTTTTCTATTAATATAAATGAAAATACTTATCAAAAAAAAAAAATTATATGTTGGTGCTAGCATATACTATATAATACATACAGAATATTAAGAATATATTATATAATATGTATAAAATATTAATTAACATATAGAGAGTTTGCATATAAAAGAGTGAAACAGATAAATAATACCTTCTCTCCTCTATGAAAAATAACATGTAATATTCAATATATATAAAATATGTGTTTTAAAGAATCATTAAATACTGTTATAATTCCAAGGTTAAAATTTGAAAATCCTATATAGGAATCAGAAGTTAAGAGAGCTTTACATTTGCAAA
>JAVXUM010000036.1:29358042-29368157 GCA_035590655.1 Pouteria glomerata
CAGGATTAGGCTCATAAATCAACTCTTCAATTTGATCATCATTAGGCTCTCTCTTCACTTCAAGATGGTCGTCATCAAATTCTCTGTTCAATTTATCGACGACTTTTGGAATGTCGGTAAATGTACCAAATGGAGGAAGTGAAGCTATACTCGACTTTGAATTCGATATTTGATTTGAAAAGAGGTGAATAAGGTTGCTTGGCCAATAGCATTCCTCGAATCTTGTGTCTAGTCTTGTAATAACTTCGTTTAGTCCTTGAATGACTTCAGTGAGAGTTGCTATTTGAGTTTGCATGGTTATTGTTCGAATGAGTAACTGATAGTATACTAATAACTTGGAATCTACAAAAATGAGCTGAAAGAGACTCAAAAAAATATTCTGGAGTATCACTAGAGAGTAGCCGATGTGTCGCCGAAGCTTCGCTGGAGGTTGTCGGGCGCTGGTCAGGTCACCAGAGCTTCGCTGGAGGTTGTCGGGCGCTGGTTTGGTCGCTGGAGGGAAGCAACGCCAGTTGTGGTGTTCGCCAAAGTTGGGTGTCCGCCAAAGTTGGGTGTCCGCCGAAGTTGGGTGTCATCGAAAATTCACAGAAGTGGATCTGCTAAATTGTTGCCAACGTCACGTGAGAGGTTAGGGTTTTGAACAACAATGGCAGCTAAGATTTTGGAGTATGGTAGCGGCTAGGGTTTTGGAATGTGACAATGGCTCGGGTCTGAGGCTTTCGATAGTAAATAAAATTCTGATTTGAGAAAGTGATCGAAGTTTGCTCTAATATCAAAGTTGAAGTAGGACGATAAAGAATAAAGCAAAGAGAGAGAGAGAAAAAAAAAAAAAGAAGAAGTTTAGGAGAGATGGAAGAAAAAAGAGGAGAGAGAGGGAGAACAAGCCACAGAGACTTCAATAACTCAATTTATCAACTTTATCAATGTGTCCAACCCTCATTATCTCAAACAATACATTCTCAAGATTACTAAAAATAATACAAAAATCAAATATTCTAACAAATCTTGTTTAAAATAAATCTAAATAAAATCATTTCTAAAATAAAATAAATCTTTAATAAAAAAAAAAGTAAAATCCTAATATAAAATCTAATCTTAATAAAATAAAATCTTAATAATAATTATTTAATACTTTTATATAAAATCTAATAAAATAAAATCTTAATAATTATTATTATTTTTTTTTTTTTGGGCTTCCGCATCAGGTTTACAGTATATATAGCTGAAATTTTCACTGACGTAGTATTAGTAATCCTGTCTGAATCCACGTTTTCTAAGAACAATTAATTGGGTCAAACAATCAAGATTGGACAATAAATCAACATATACCAGTTGTCTTAGGAATAACCAGGAATTACAGGTGTTTACAATATATTAAAAAAAAAAACTTAAATTTTCACTGATTTTGTATAAGAATCCTGTCTGAATCCAGTCTTTTCAAGAGTAATTAACAATGTAGAATCATCACCCATACAACGCCAAAACCATTACAGTACACATGATTGTGCACTGCAACAAGACATCAACAAAGAGATACACGTTAACAAAACATGCATGCCGAACAAAGCATACAATGCATCGACCATGCCAACCATAAGCAGAGGACATATTGACCATAATTCCCACGACCCTCATTTTCACATTTATAAATCTGAAAACAAGGCAAACAATTAACAAAATTGGTAAATTAAGGTAAGATAGTTTCATAGTAATGCCATGTTCAAATCCACTAACACACCAGATCAACAAAAAAAAAAAAGCAAAGAGAGCATATCGGTTAGCTTCAGAATTTAATATTTGACAAAAGCAGAAGATGAAATTCATTTTGAGATTACCTTTCAAAAAAAAAAAGAAATTCATTTTGAGATGTTAATGAGGGTTAAATAAATAAATAAAAACTGGAATTACATAAACAATTATTGTCACAAACACCTCACAGGAACCCACAAAAACAAAATGACAGAGATCTGAAATAATATTAAGCAACAAAAATTGGAATTAGTCTTTCCAAATGACCGGTTTCTCCACTTTAAAAGGCAACTCAACCCGTTGGTATCACCCTGAGAGAGAAGGCTTGTCTTTTATAATTGCATTGCCACAGGCTGTATTGCCTTAGCCAATGCTGCTGCATTACTTCAGGTTCCCTCCGCTTTCTTCAATATTAAAATTGTAGGCTAAAATGACTAAAGAAAAAAAAATAACCAAGTAATTCAGGTATCCATCTCCACGGTTCATAAACAGAAAATGGGACATATTCCTACATTTTGCAACAAGTAGAAAGACAACAAGAGGTACCTTCAATGTCACCTTCCAGCGAGCATGCTTCACCTTGTATTTCCAGTACTCATGATTAACAAAAACAAATTGAAGGGAAAAAACAACTAGAGCCAGAACAACATCATTTTCTACTCCTGTCTCCACTAGCCGCATGGTGAAGTCCAGAACTGTGGAATTGAAATCATGCAAGACGAGGGGAATAAAAAGGTGGGGGAAAAATTATAAACATCTAAAGCATTATCAAGCAAAACCAGTTGGAGCAAAATATGCATGCACATCACATAAATGTCATAAATACTCACAAGATCAATGAAATGAAGAAGACAAATGGAAGTTAACTCCAGAAATCTGATAATTGTTTTAACTGCCACAATTAGATATAGATGTCATAAATTTTCTTAAAATAGTAAAATCAGACCGCATCAAAGCCATAAACAAATGTTGCTAGCACAAAAACTAATAGCGGAAGCTGCGAATTATCTAATGTCTAAAATCTGAATTTAATGCTACCTTCCCAAAATTTGAAGCTTGCTTACATTTTAATTTATTTATTTATTTATTTTGGGTCCATGGTAGAAAGTCTCAAGGAGTCATTTTTAGTAAACATCGCACGACGTCATAATTTGTGAGGGGACCCAGAGAAAAAGCTCATCAAGGCAAGTGAAAGCACCTTATTCCACGAGAAGCAAGGGACCTTCAATCAGGCAGACACAAAGCCTCAAGGCAGGTGCTCTGGGATGACTCCATAATCAAGAAAACTGTGCCTTAACCAATTCATAGATCAAAGGCAACTTTGTGGGGAAACAAAAAATAAAAATAAAAATAAAACACTTCAACAAATCAATACCAAGAAGTCCACCTGCTCCATTTGCTCCAAATTAACAATATTAATCGAGCTAGATGCCATGCTTCCCCTTCTTCCTTTACCAGCCTTTCAAACAACAACATGCTCCCAGAAGCCTTCAAGCATGTGCTTTTAGATAACTCCAGAACCACGAAAATGGTACGTTGAACAATGCATATTTCAAAGGAAACTGTGGAATTTAAAATAAAAATAAAAAATAATCTCTAGCCTATCCATATCGAGTTCACCTACTCCATGATGGAGATCATATACGAAGACTTATATATCTTAGAATTTATTCTCTAGGTTATTTTTACTATTATCATTTTATATTGTTGGGGTTTTATTCAAATTTTATTTACTGGCTTAGGGTTAGCTTATATAAAGGCTAAACTTGTACTAGATCATTAGTTTTTGATCAAGTGAATTGAATGCCGAATTTAGTTGTAGTTTAGTCATAGTTCCTTTCTTCCCTCTTCTTCTCTTCTCTCCTCTCCTACATCACTCCATTTGCCACAAATTAGCCATAGTAATCGAGGTCTATGTCATGCTTCCTCCCTTCTTCCCTTACCCTGCCTTTCAACCAGCGGTGCACTTCCCAGAAAAACTCCAACACATTCCAAATATAGTTAGAATTAAAGTCTAAAAGCCCCTAACAATTGCATGATGAAGAAGAATGAGGCACAAACTCATCTGTCCTTTTGCTTAATAAAATATAATTAACAAAACACGTTTCCTAATCAATTTGTAAGGATCTTTCAATGAAATCGCTATGAGACAAAATTGGAGTCCAAAACAGACCAACTCATTCACTGCCAATCTTCACCCTAAATTTCCCACCACAAGAAGCTACCCAGGGTCGCCCTAACCATTCACGCATAAGATTTTTTATTTGCTTAAGAAAAATAATCATGAAATTTGATTGTCGAAATTGAATTTGACCACCATTCTAAATTAATAAAACTATGAAACCTGTATAATGTCCATGCATGTCACATCACTTTGAACACATCCACTAATTTAAAATTATTCAAAAAAATAATTATTATATTATAAATAAATATTCAATTGTTATTAAATAGGATTGCATATCCATGTTCTCAACAAAGGCCAAAAAAAAAAACACCTATTCAAATCCAGTTCTATATCACCAGCTAACCAACTAAACTATATGCATAAGAAAATGTACTTCAGCCTATACAAAAGAAGTTCCAAATTTTGAAAAATTCCCCAATTTCTCTCCCTGAAAATAAGCCAACACAGACAAAAAGGAATAGTTCCCCACCCTTTCTTCGCCGGTTGAACGTTAATTTAGCTAAAATCTGCTTTCAACAGAAAGACAAGCTCACAATGTTTCATGCACTAAAAGAATTTTAGGATAAGATCACAAAAGGGATACGAAATAAAACATACATGATTCTGAATACTAACATAAGACAAGAAATAGAAGTAAACAACACAACGGACGCACTCGACAAAACCACAAAATTATATTAGATATTAACTCCATAATTTTGAAACAAAATAGAACAAACATGAAGCATGACAAGCATGTGAATTGGGGAATGTGCAGGCCCATGGACGTGATAAAATAAATATCATCATAACTCAAAGGCAACAGCTTCTCCATCCACCTCTTCCCATGACAAAGTGACTACTTTCTGAGACCCTAAACGGTATTTGCAAAAGATAACAGTTCAAACCGGAAGACAAGACTAAAAGAACGATCCTCAGTCCGGCCCATGAAATGCCATACCAAAGCCTCCATCGAAGAGTGTTAAGTTTCCATATTCATTATAAGTTTGACCTTAACCAACCTAATATTCACCAAGACATGCTACAACACTTCCTCAGACAATTCAAGATGCAATAAGAAATCAAAGTAGGCATTCAAGTGAAGAAAAATTTCTGAGAACCTTTTGTGTGAGGATGCAACAACAAATAAAAGAAATGTTGTAAGCCAGCACAAAATTTTGGACAGAGAGAAATACAAGTCAGAAAGAAAATCCTAGGAGAGTTAAATGGCATGCCTGAAAGGGTTAATGGGCAGCAGCTGTCATTATGCTCACAGTCAATCAATAGCATATTTGCGAGTCTTCCAGAAAGTAACCACGAGCCACTGGAATCACACATGAAACAAATAAAAAACAGAATTAAATTAAATGTGTCACACCTCAGTGAAGGTCAAAACAGCACACTAGTTGACACCATTCAACGTATACCATATATTGATTTGTTACGTAACTAATAAATACTTGCAAACCCTTTCCAGAAACGAATGAAGTCCAAAATGTTTACCATAAACAATGCTTGATACCAAGAATAAGAAACAAATAAATCAAAAGAGAGAGAAACAAATGGATTGATCAATTATTCATAACCCTCAACCCCTTGAAAGAAAAATATTGATGTGAGAAATTAAAAAGGAATGGCCAGCACATTTGATTTGTCTACTATTCCTGTGAAACTTAAAGATGATAATTGAAGTTACAACATAAATCGTGACTGTTGCAATCCAATGCAATAGGATATATGAAGATGGACCGAAACATGCCTATTTACTGTCCTTAATGACTATGCAATCATCAACAAAAAAGAAATGCTACAATACAGAATAAAGAGGAAAAAACCAGTTGACAAAACAAAGAGTAATGCAACAAGTTAAAAAAGAAGGGGGGTGAAGAGGGAAGTTGAAAGGCTCATGATTTCAAAAAATGCACTCCAATTTTGGAATCACCAAAACTGCGATAGTGGTGTACAAGGTGTGTTCCTACAGAGTTCACCTTGATAAACCATCTACGCGAACATTGAAGGGATTAGTCCTTAAGGCCACATCAAATATATTTGTGTTTAGAACTGCTGGAGCAATATGAGACGGTGAGCTGCAACAAAGAAAATAGAGTAAACAGCATCAATTATAGTATGAAACCAACAAAAAGAAAACCAACTAACAAGATCAAAATTGAATTGAAGATCATACAAAGTCATCTTTGTGAGGCCAATAAAAAGTAGTAACCAATGAGTGCATGAAAACCAGTGGTCCGAGTTCATGGAAGGGTATTTTAAACCAGTGGAATGAATTTCAAAAGCAGTTATTTAAGTTGGACTAGGGAATTGAGTTGTTACTAGTCATCCATGGCTTGGTGTCACAAGCCAACCTTCAAGGATGCGATAAGTTTCTTATTTTCTTGTCTCGTGCTACCCTAAACCTTTACGTACATATTATATATACGTGTTTTGTGCATGAGTGGTGTCAGGCACTTGTAGATTCACGCAAGTCACAATGTCTTGTACTAGAGTTTTAAGTAGGCAAAGCCCTATCAAGGAGATGCGTTGTCATTATTTTGAAGGGCTAGAAAATTAGTTTACAGTTTATTATAGATGCATACAAAAGATCTTGAGGAGATTCCTTGTAATTATATTTGTAGACCCATTATGACTCCTCAAGCAAGGGGAACGTTTTTGTACTATCACTTGTAAGAAAGTTTAAAATGCATATATAAGGAGGATAAGCAAGGTTAGTCCCCATGTCCCTTGTTGCAAGCTTTCTTGCCTCTCATTTAAATGTAGTCTGGATAGTTTTCCATCAATGGAAGTCCCTTATTCTCATTATAGCGGTTTGTCCATTTTGTTTATGTGCGCTTATGCCACTTTGCCATGCTAACTCTTAAGCCTTCAGGACATGTGATGTGTTCTTTGCAAGGTTAAATCTTGGCTGACTTGCTCGGAAGTGACCAAAACAAGGACCCCACGACCAACACTAAGGCCAAAGGTGTCAGTTCATGACACTTGGCAGTGAAAGGTTGCATGATTACAATGCACTGTTTAGAATCTTTCCCAGGTATTTCAGATGTTAATATTCATGGAAATTTGCATGATTGGGGGAACTGGACAGTTTAAGAATCTACTTGCTTTTCTAAACGATTATAATGTTGATGGAAAGGACAGCATTGGCTGAAAAGCATTTAAATAAGGTATTTTTTATGTAAGGTCAAACTATGAGATCTTGATTAGAAGGAGGATGATTTCCCTGGGAAGAACTCACCATTGATAATCATATTGTGAGGAGGAAAGTGGTTAATTGGTGTTGTTTGTGCAAGAAAGATGGTAGCCCATTGATCACCTTTTTATTCATTGTTCATGGTTTAAGAAGTTGTGGGATATGACCCTTTCATGTTTTAATATGCAATGGTATTTCGCAAAGAGACAAAACAAACGTTTATGTCATGATGGGATATTAAAAATGCTAAAAGGAAGAGGAAAGTTTGGAGGATTATGCCTTTTTCTAGGTTTGGTTGATGTAGGGAGAGCAACTAAAAGATCTTTCCAGGATATTGAATTTCTATTGTATGGATTGAAAAGTATTCTTTTGATTAACATGGTAAACAGCAGAAGCCCAGCAAAAAAATAAACATTAGCCTGAAGCCAGTAAAGCAGTCAACCAAACAAATAGTTCATCAGTACTTAATCGGATGCAGCCTGCTCATTCTCAACTTGTGTTTTCATAAGCCCAGTAACAAAATAACCATTGACCCAATTTAGTAAAGTAGTCAACAAGCAAGTAGTTCATCAGTCCATCGAATGAGACCTGCTCATTCTGCTTAATTTCACCATTTTATGTTTTCATAAGCTTCAAAGCTTTAAGAAGTTATATCCCATAGACACGATCATGTCACACTATGACACCAACAATCAGAAATGTATGTATGTGGATTGGACCAATAAAGATAGAAATGAATTACCATTTTAACATTTTTGCCAATATATTAACACTCATGGACATCATCAATGCACCACTGCTAGTAGGAGAAATTTTTTTGACCAAAGTGCAAATGATCTCAACCACATTGACACTGCAATCAGAAGAAAGAGAACCATCACTCAAAGTTGAACATCAAACTAAAATTGAATTACAAACAAATTCAAAATAATCATAAAGGAGAAGTAAACTAACAAATTATTAAAGCCAATATTACCACACATACTTCTCTGCGTCCCCATTCATGCGAGTGCTTTCAATATGACGGGAATTTCCCATTCCCAACAAACCATAACATGCAGCCTACAAATTATACATTTTTATTCAATTAAGAAAATACTAAATACACAAGAAAAAAGGCATGTGAAATATATCAAAATTTGTCGTTAATTTGTCACATCAAACATAAACAGGGAAATCATTGCTGCAGACATCCACATTTATTCATGTAAGCAAAGGCCTTAATTGTATGCACTGTCATATATTACCAAATACCAAGACTAATGAGCTAAGATTTCACGTGGATATGAGCTCATACCCTATGGTGAACTGTTGCTCCATGGTGAACTAAAAGTTATTAGAACACTTATCCAGAAAAAAGAAAAAAAAAAGGTTACTAGAATAAATAGGTGAATCAGACAAGGCCGCACTAGAAATGAGTGTGGTACATGTCACATTGGTATCATATACCATATCTATATCCATGATTCTTAGTTAGTTTGTTCTGATGTGCAAGACTTGCTGCAACAACAATTGCAATTTAAAAACCATTGTTCGAATAGAATGACCTGAAAGCAATCTGGAAATTCAATAAGAGGGACTATTGTCTTAACTATCATGGTTGCTTTTAGATAATCTGATGTAATCCAGCCACATTTTATCAAAAACACCACAAAGGATCTTAGCCATTGTACTATTGACCAATTAAATTAACTCTCAGTAAAGTCTAACTAACTAATGCAATCCTCATTGAACTAAAAGGATGCTGATGAATCCTGGAAACATGGAAAATCTGAAACCCCCATCTCTGGAATTGTCAAATTTATTACCATAGTTTGCTAACAATTATATGTTACAAATTGCCCTGATGCATAGCATAATTTGCCATGAACACCACAACAAAATAAGACAATTAACCAATACATCAACAAACATTGTTTGACATGGAAGAAATGATTCTATAAATCATCAGATAATACAAGAACCTATAGCTAAAGAGATCATTATTTTTCCAGCATATTCATCAATGCATAAGAAACAGTATTAGCAAGATCTATTGACTGGTCATTAGCCATATATAACTTCTGCAATTGTGTGCACGTGATATTGGCAGAGTAGAGAAAGCATTAGTTCAGCATGAATCCACCAGCAGTCAAAATTATGATTTCCCAAAGAGGATTACCATGTTAAATGATACCAATCGGCTAAGCAAGTCAAGAGTGACGAGGACTTCCACAGTGCCATCGAAATACAGCTCTTGAGCCAAATGCAAAAGCAACATGAGCACCCCAGATTGTGTATACTGCAAAAGTGTGGCATGCGTCACAAAAATGAAAGGTTCACAAATTTAATGTCCAGACAGTACATTTTGAGAAAGAAATGGGGCATGCAACACGAACCGCTTTTCCTTCCTCATTCCTATATTTTTGGAAATTGACTTGGATTGACATACAGTTAATCACTTAAGTTGGACTTGGGAATATGCAATGGCTGATTTAGTGATATTTTTTGAACTCGGATCGGATTCAAATACAGTCAATCATTTAATTTGGACTCAGGCGACAGGAATAAGCAAGGGATAAATTTTAGTAGATTTCATGGCAACTTCTTCTGAGTTCTTATAGGGGGCCAGATTCTAAGATATTGTGGCAGCATCCAAATAACCATATTCATATGTCAAAGTGAAATTTTTTTAACATCTTGGCACAAGGACATAAGCTTCAAACCAGAATCATATAAAAAGCAGCACGCTTTTGCATATGACTGTATTGCTGCTCCTTTCATCATCGAGTTTGAACCAATTAGACTATTCGTGAGAGGCCAACCAAACTACACCAAATGCATTTATATACAAAGAACGGTATCAAAACGAAAAAAAGTAAGAAAAGAACAAATTACCAAATTACCAATTACTAACATGGAAAGGTACAGTGTGTTTGTAATAAATGCACACAAAGTTTAAAAAAAAAAAAAAAAGAAAAAAAAAAAAATAGAAAAATCATTTCAATGCCAAAA
>JAVXUM010000036.1:29369967-29383189 GCA_035590655.1 Pouteria glomerata
TAAAACTTATTTTACTGCACGAATTACGAACTCACAACTTATCTCATTTTATCTCACTTTTTATCACTCCAAACACATCCTAAATGTAAGATCAATTTAAGTTCGAACCATAAGTATACTTACTACAAGCACAGATATAAGCGGAATGATGCACCAAGAGTATATGCATGTAATATTACTTGGTGGTGACAGTGGCCCTTAAATACTCATAAATTGTCAACTGAGAAAACTCACATCTGAATCCTTTAATATCTCACTTTGAAGAATTTCAAGGAAGTAGCTCAAAGATGCAGCCTCAAACGCTTGACGCACATAACCAACATGATCAATGTCCTGCATTACGGGATAAAAAATAAAATATACTCACATCATAAATACTTGGCAAATGTAACCACCAAAAAAAGAAAAAAGGAAAAGTTAGCAGATTAAAAAGCAAAGAAAACAGATTTCAAAACAGAAATTAGATTAGATAATATATGAATCAACACAAAGGGATGTACCATTAGCACGTCATTCTCTTGTTTTCCTGTTAGAGATGAAATGAGACAAAGAAATACTGCCCACGACAGAATTAGGGGGCCTGCTTCTTTCATTTCGAAACCGCTGAAAGTAGAAACCATTGCATCCATTTCTTGAATGTCACTCAAGGAAAAAGCAGTAGAATCCTGACTGAGGAAAAATAAAATCCTATCAATGTAGTAGAGAAAGCTCAAACAAAAAATACACCCTCAAAAAGAAAAGAAACAGATAAACATCTTATGCAAAAACCACATATGAAGATAGTTTGAGAAAATATTCATCTAGTTTCAGAAAATAATAAATACAAGTATTAAACAACTAGAGCTAATAATGAAGTGATGAAAATCTGTGCCTCCATTCTCCACCAGCATTGGTTCACCCTTGGGTTTTGCAGCCTTCTTTGACGAAATATGAAAGACAATGCAACACACAAATGCAGTGATGCTGATAATTAGTAGGCAAGAGAGAGAGAGAGAGAGAGAGAGAGAGAGAGAGAGTTATGCAGGATTCTCAGAGGGCCATTTGCATTCATTTGATATAGGAGTTACTCTTTCTGATTCAGTTTATGATAATTCAACTCATCCTTCTTTTTTTCCATATTCTGTTCTTTATTGCAATTGTTTTTAGTCCTCCAGGACACAAAAAAAATATATGGACATGAAAGCACTGAGTTTACCACTACAAATTTCAAAAAAAAAATAGGATGCCAAATCTGTGGAAGCATTTTAAGTAACAGTATAGAGAATGATTTTTTTTTTTTTATAAATAGCGGTATATAGAATGATAAGCTTGCTCAATAAACAATACATCACAATCTGAATTTATGTTTGAGCTCAATAGTAGTGTTGAGAATCTTGAGATCATTCGTTAAGGTAGTATGTGTGAGATGAATGGCCCTGTAAGACCATGGGTTTTTGTACCAAAAGTTCTTTTAACAAACTTTTGTGCAACCAAAAATTCAGGTAACAGGAATAACCTCAAATACAAATAACAAGAAGGTTGATGAAACCTGAATGGCATTTCATCATGGATCATTTGGAGAAGATTTTCCAAGTCCAAAGTTTCTATAAGAATAAGTAGCAACTGAATTTTAGCATGATAAATGGACTGCAATGCTTCAGCTGATATAGCCAGCTTCCCAAAATTAGAAGACCCAGATATGATTCCCTGCAATATGGCACCCTTCAGCAATGATTGCAGTGAGAAAGAAAGAAAATAGAAACCAAGACTAAAAGAAGGAAAACACCATACCTCATAAAGAGAGAACATTTCTTTCCATTGTTTCCCATTACAAGTACAATATGACTCATAATAAGCAAGGAAAAGAATGTCAAGGACTAGATTGTCTTCAATCAGTGTCTCCTCAGCCCACAAAGTGAAGAGGTCAATATCCTACAAAACATCTCCCATAATGCAAATCAAAGCTCAAATACAAAGATTAAAAAATGAAGGTAAATTACATTTAAACCCCCTAAACATTTGCGTAATTATACATCCCTTATTTTGAAAAGTTTGTATTGCGGACCCCCTTCCGTCTACTTGCCGTTAGGGTTTTACCCAAAAACGATGACGTCAACTATAAAATTTGATAGAATGCCATTTTTACCCTTTTCTATTATTTTATCCTATGCAAAATGACTGAAATACCCTTCAGTTAAACCTTTAACCATTCAAACACATTAAACCTACAACAATTTAATCCCTCTTTCCTTAGAACTGGAACGCGATCGCAAACGACCACAGCATTAAACATAACGATTCTCTTCAGTTAGGGTTCTCTTCCTTGTATTTCTCGATCGGTATTGTCGGATATCTTCCTATATCAGTTACTTTCTGGAAATTACTTTCTAGGCAAAGCAATCTTCTCACAATCCATCCACAAATAGACTGCCGCGAAGACGAAGAGACTACCGCGAAGACGAAGAGGGAATCGTCCTGATGCTCTTCGATTTTGAGCTTCTTCTGGTAGCAAAGCAATCTGCTCGCAATCTATCCACAGACAAACTGCCGCGAAGACAAAGAGACTGCCGCAAAAACGAAAAGGGAATCGTCCTGCTCCTCTTCGATTTCGAGCTTCTTCTGGTAGCCAGTGGTTGGATTTGTGATGTTGAACTTCATCTTCGGTGGGACGCAAAAGATTGCTGCGAAGAGTGTACGATTGATGACAAACGAACAACTAAAAACCCTAACCCTAGCATAGTTGTCTGAAAACCCTAACTCTTCCCACGCTGGTTTGCTGATGATCGTCTAAGAGAAAAAAATGAACTGTAAGTTATTTTTTAAGTTTTGAGCATTTACCCTGCCATTAACATAAGGGGTATATTTGACATTTTGCCTCCAAAAGTAACACCGTCACAGGGGACAGTAACAGAAGGGGGTCCACAATACAAACTTTTCAAAATAAGGGATGTGTATATAAATTTTAAAAGTTGAGGCGGTCCATGTGTAATTACGCAAATGTTTAGGGGTCTATATGTAATTTATCCAAAAAATAAAAGTGAAAAAAGGAATGAGGAACTAAATGGGTTGAAACAACACGCACAACAATCAGCCATGGCCATTTCCATTAGAAGAAATCATACAATCCAAAAACCAGAAATAGAAATAATATAAAGGGAAAAGGAACCATCCAACTTGAGGTGAAACACAGTATATTCACATCCAACTATTAAAGCCATGCCATTCCTAAACAAATGCATATAGTCAAAGAAAATCACTAAAGAGACCACAAAAATATGCAATGTAAGAAGTTCTGCTCTCTGTCTTTCGGTTTCATTAAAGGTTCTAATGCACCTGCACGAACTTCTGTTTACAAAAATTAATTAAATTAATTGAGGCCTTTGAACAACCGATGCTAAGTTTCACCAGTATAATAGTTGATAAGTTAAAAAAAACTGGTAACTAAAAACCAATGCCTCCTTGCTTCCAGCAGAAAGACAGAAACCGGAATAAAAACTTCAAATCTGTTGCCATCACACTAAATCGGCCAAAAGTACAGTCACCAAATCCCCACACAGGCATAAATAACTAGCAGGAATCAAACGAAAAATGTATTATATTTTGTATTGACCAGCATCCTTTTTTTCTCATAAGATGCATTCCTGTTAATAGGCACCAAAAAAAGCATGACCAATCCTGGAACCAAAGCATTCTGGCCTCTAGCCTTGCTAGAAGTCCATCACTTGATTGATTAGCAAATTTTATCTACCACAAGTCTCCCGTAGAAGTTATGTTTGTAAGAAACCTCAAAACTTACACAAATTAACACTGAAGTGAACAGATATTTCAAAACCAGGAACCTTATGCATATGTCTAATGCATGCAAACTTAGGTGATCAACTGTACAGAGAATGAATACAAATCGCTGAACCAATACAAATACCATGTGATCAGGATAACTGGATGATAGAAGATTTCTGAGGACAGATAGTAGTCTGCTTTCTAGCCCCTCAGAAACAAGTTTTTTTGCCTCTTCCCTAACTGCAATGCCTTCTTTGGATGTTCCAAGATTCACTGCATCAGAAATACCGATATTGGGAAGCACACCAATAAGATAAGAATATGTACTATAAAATCACCTAAGAATCATAGACACCAACATGACATAATATGGAAGCACAAACTCGAGATTTTCAAAAAATGCAAGACACGACACAGCTAGAACTGTCAAAATATACATATTTTTCCCATCATATTAATACTTTATTCAAATATAATAGAAATAATGCAATATAAGACTAACCAAAATTAAAAACAATATATTTCATAGCTTAAAAATCAACAAAGAAATAACATTGTGATTACATTCCATCCAACATGATAATATCAATATTTTATAGCTTAAAAGTCAACAAAGAAGTTGCATAATAATTAAATTTAATCCAAAATGATAACTAACAAATTATCTTATCAAAACATTGTTCCATGAATCCACAAACTAAAATGTTACATTCCACCAAATCATTCAAATATAAAATAACAAACAGATGGTTTTTTTTTAACTTTTATTTTATAATTTACCTTATTCGCCAGCAACCCCATTTAAGACTTTCAAGTATTATAAAAAAGAACCCGTCATCTCCAAAATGAGTTATGAGTTCATAATGTATCCAAAATGAGTTGAGTCCATAACGTATCCAAAATGTGTTTGAACAAAAAATATATAATAAAAAATGACATAGGAAAAGTGAGTCAAACATGTGTGTAATGTGAGCCTGTCATGTGTTGGTGTCCCTTATGAGTCTGACTCGGAGGCGACACCCTTGACGGTGAGTTCAAGCTTCCCAATCACCCAAATAAGACCCCAATTGTTTACTTCAAAATGACATAGTGTGCAAGAATGCTGGAGTTATATCCAGACAATATAATGCAGAAATTCCATTTGGGTGTTAAGCTAACTTGTTACAACAATTTAGCCATTCTTGACAAATTGCAATGTGCACAATCAGCTGATAGGATATAGCCTATGAGTTTGCAGCTGCATCCTGCGGCACCAACTATTCTTGTAGCTAGATTTTCAGTTGTTGTTTATAAAAAAATAAAATAAAATAATAATAATAACAATA
Organism: Pouteria glomerata; assembly: GCA_035590655.1. Lineage (NCBI taxonomy): Eukaryota > Viridiplantae > Streptophyta > Magnoliopsida > Ericales > Sapotaceae > Pouteria > Pouteria glomerata. Next base: position 29,375,052 of record JAVXUM010000036.1, read on the forward strand.
ATAGTATTAAACAAAGATGACTAACAGATATTTGATGGATCATTACCAATTGTTCATGTCTTGAACCAAGATAGATTTTTGGCAAAGGTGCTCTTACTACTGAAGAAAGCTAAATTATGTTCATAGAAAATCAAAATATTTGAAACCTTCAAGCATGTGGATTTTGCTATTTTTAATAGTTTCTAAAAGTCCTTATTAGGATAGATGGTGAAATGGCTAATTAGATGAAGTGATTGACGAGGATTTTAATTGACCGAATGATATTTAGCAATTAGTTTGTTAATTTGATTTGATTAGGAAGTGATTAAAACTTTAATTTTTTTTTTTTTTTCTGCCTTACTATAACAATACATACTAATCTATTTGCCTATGACTAAAAAGGTTGAATTTTGGACAACCGAAAAAATATATATCCAGAATTAATCTCTTTTCCGCCTTGTGGACTCAAGGAAACCCTAATTGACACTAAGAGAGACCAAGCGAGGACTTCAAAGTCCTCCATTGCAGTTTTTTGCTTTTCCAGTGATATTAGAAGCCCGGATACACTAGTCTGATATCTAATGGGTAAAATAGAGACAACTTCATCAAATCTGAGTTAGGGGCAAGAATTATATCATGTGAGATTATTAACCATAAAAATATTTCTTGGAATGTTTTAGGTGTTGAAAGACTTGGATAAGAGAAAAATAATGAAATCCAAAGAAAACATTAGTAGTTTGCATGCAGGAAAAAAAAAAACAAAAAACAAAAAAACAAGAGAATTATGAGAGATTGGTCTTTAGATTTGTCCATTAGATCTATATGGAAAACAATGAGACAGCAAAGCATATGTTGATTATGTACTAATTGGCATGTTCATACATATAGGAGGCCCTTATCACTACAACTTTGTATGGTAGGTGACAATATATTTAGAGACTTAATGTCATTCACTTTCTCATTCAAAGAAAGGGTGCAGTCATCTCTCTTTAGCTATGAGGTGCTACATGGGAGTTCTCAAATTTTATTGTGTCCTTTAAGTTGACCGATTTACCATTAACAAGAGCATTATATATACCACACAATAAGAGTGAACTGCCTTTGTTGTGGAAGGATCATTTTTCCAAATGTGTTGTTGTTAAAAGGCCAACATCAGATCATTAATCTATAGTTTGGGCAGTCATAACATTCATAATAGTAGGAGTCAACTTTGATTTGAAAATGTGTGGCTCAAGGTCGACGGGTTCTTTAAGCTAAGTAGGAGGGATTGGTAGTTGGGTTATCAGGGAAAGAGAGATTGCTGGTTTCTTCATTACAAAAAACCAATATTTTCAATTTCTCTAGATTTTTCTCATATCCACTTAATCTCTAGCAGGAAAAGGGTGATTTGGAGCAACGATAAAATTGTCCCATTGTGACCTTTCAACCCTAGAATTAACCTCACTGCTTGCAAAGAGAAAGCTGCCTACATTTGCCCCTCTCCAAGCCCTACAATGCGAGAGCCTTATGCACTAGGTTGCCCACTTAATCTCTGGTATGCAAGTTATATTTACTCTTCTCCTATCCAAAGTATCTACTAATTCTCTTAGTCTTCCTATTAACCTATATTCCAACTTGCAATACGCAACCTACTCTCTTATACTAGCTTCTTTATGCATAATTGTCCATGAAGGTGCAGGAAATCTTGCTCACTTCTCGTGACAATTTGGTGCCAATGTAGCACTTTACTTCGAAATAACGGTCCATCAAACCATTGCCTATTTTTCACTACACCCAAATTTCATGCAACACGTCACAAATAGAGAATGCCCAACGAAATTCTCATTTAGATTCATGTTCATAAGAAGTGACTCTCTTTTGTGTTGCTTGTCAACCCATCGTGACTCTTCTTTATCCAATCTTGAGATCTCTGTGTTAAAATAAACATTAAGCATGCATAGAAATTTATAATGAGATAAAGCCCTAAAAATGAATTGAACGTAAAGATTTTATTATGCTCCCCAAAACTAAGACAGAACTCCAAGCCTGCCCTCCTGCTTTTCATTTTTTAAATATCAAAAATACAAGTTTGAATAAAACAACTTGAGAACCAATGCTTAAAATCCAAATAATATGTATTTAATTATTTTTTTATTTCATTCTTTATGTTGACCAAACAAAATACCCTCAACTCCATCAAATCAATGCATAAATAAATACATGCACACACACAGTTATATATCTAGAAGAACGAATGTGAATGCAACCACAATTATGCACGGGGGTGTGTGGGCCCCGGGCGGGGGGGGGGGAGAGAGAACAAAACAAGCTGCACGATGGACTTACATGCATGCATAACAATCCGACGAGTACACTTCAGCAAGCATTGCCGTTCAATGTAGTATTGAAGCATTACCTACATTAACATCACAGAGAGAAGATGAGTGAGAAAGAAGAAAACTGAATTTCAGCTGGGATGATCCTTGCATATGAAAGGTTAGTGATCTTCCATAACAGTAAGCATGTATCAAACAATCTCAAGTTTATTAATCATATTTTACAGAGATTACGTAATTGACACTGAGTTGTCTTTTGTTACTGTAATTGAACAAACCTCAAAAATCCATGATGGTTTGATCTGGTTGTCAATGAACACAAAATAAAGGAAGGAGTTTGAGGAAGACGATGCTTAAGTTTTTATGGGTCAATTGATGATAAGAGTGCTGAAGGGGGTTATAGGGGGGTTCAACCAACCAACTGCAAACTCGCGTGACATGAAAGATAGGGAATCAACTCGACCAACTTAATTCGCTTCCAATGAATGTGGATATCAAAGAGAAGAATAAAATCTAAGTGGCGCGAATATGGACCATGTCCATGTGACCAACACAAAGTATATTATAAAATGGACCCTTATATTATATGAAAACTATAATGCTAAAAATTGAAAGAAAAAAAAAATGCAGTAAGACACTAACCAAAAGAAATATGCACTATATATATGACACTTTAAGCTTTATCTTCCACAATAAGCAGAATATAAATAATAAATTAGATTAAAAATTTTAAGTGCAAGCCAAAATTGAAAATAGGAATGTAAAAGTTGCCGACGAGTTGCTAAACTACGCAATCGTTTTCAGCACTAGCCTCAATTCATGTCGCTAACAATCTATTGACATTGATTGCCTCACAGGCTTAGGGCAAGGCTTTCTCATCAGTTGAAAGGTTTTGTGGTGCAAAATTGACCTGGCTTCGCCAAATGGCCTTATCTCTAATAATATGTATAAGGGTATAAATTCGTTAATATGTGCTTGCCACATTGTGTACTAATTCTTTAAGGTTTGTTATGTCAGTATGTCCAAATCATGATTCTACTCTTCAAATTCAGGAAATTCTAGAAAGTTAGTTTCATGTACCCCACCCCCACCTTCCCCACTCACCCCCCCAAAAAAAAAAAAAACTGCACTTGGATAGAAACAGAGAAATAGATGCTCTATCAGACTTATTGTGGTGATGTGGAAAATGGGATTACATTTATTTAGACAGTGCAAAGAAGTGGCAGATGGAGAGAATTTTCATCAAATTTAGTAAGGCTCAAGTTGGAAATTTGAATTATTAAAATTATGACATTTTAGTTTCTTCTAAGATGATTGGTAAAAGAAAGTTAGCAGACAAGAGATCTCTGTATGTGTAACTGAGTGTGGTGTGATTTTTGAAACTGGAGGGGAGTTCCAGTTTGCAGCCCCATAGAGGTGTAGTGTTATTAAATAAATACTGGGACAAGAAAGAACAGTAAGAGCAGGCTGTGCTAAGTGCACTAAATTAGAAATGAAAACTTTATTCGGATATAATCAAATTTTTTATCATACGAAGTTGATATGAAAGAAACATACTAACAAGGTAGAATTGTGCCCCCTTTTTTTTTTTTTTTTTTTTTGACAAGTAAAAATTTTTATCAAAACAAAAAAAGGCGTTAAGAAAATGCCAAGCATTACAAAAAGGTCATACTCAAAACAAACTGACATCAACTCCACAGAAGATCCTGCCCCCTGTAATTGACTCTACAAAATTCATAAAAGAATTTGAGTACAGTTCTATACCCCCCACCAACTAACTATACAGTGTAGATAGAAACAAGCTCTTTGATTTGTATAAGGCAACTCCATCCCTTGAAAGTTCTCCTATTTCTCTCCTTCCACATGACACAAAATATGCAAAGGGGAATAACACACCAAGCCGTCCTCCCTGCTGGACCAACCTTGAAGCTCCACCATGCCCACAAGCGAAGTCCTTTGGGAAAACCCATGACAACCCTATGCTTGACAAAAACACATCCAAAGGTTTCTAGCCCACAAACAACAAATGAAAAATGATCAATAGTCTTCCCCACCTCCTTGCAAAGGTAGCATCTATTTTGCCATAGTTAATCCTCTCTTCTGGAAATTACCACTCGTGAGAATCCTACCTCTACCAACATACTACACAAAAAACGCCACCTTAGATGGCACTCCCATCTTCCATATCTTCCCCCATGAAAAGTTTTCTGCCCTTCTTCCCCTTAGGAATTTGTAGTAGGACCTCACCTCCAATTCTCATTCCTTGGAAAGGTTCCACCGCACCCTATCCTTCCCAGCTCAACCTTTAAGAGGTTAGAACGTAGAAAATTTTAAGTTATAGGAAGTTAAACATTTCACTTAATTACAACTACATTTTTTTGGCAAGTAATATCTAGCAATGATTGATTACAAATCCATATCAAACAATTTTGAGAGCAATAGTTGAATGCCAACAATTAAATAAAGTTATCTAGAATGAAAAACAAAAAAAAAAAAAAAAAAGGAATAATTAGAACAATTAAATAAAGTGTGAATGAAAAAAAGAATAATTGCAGGATAAATGACCAAACGAAAAAAAACAGCAGACGGCATATACTAACCAAATGAGGAAGCTCGTGAACTACACTGTCAATTGCTAGATTGTTGTGCTCACTTGACCTTTTGACAAGAATATATGCTTGAACCTCATCTAAACACTGAAATGAATGAAAATTTATTTCATTTTCTCAACAAACAGATGAGCAAATTAAATATGAATAAATATAGCATGCATTATACATACCATAATACGACACCTACACAGCTAAACAAAAAATAAATGATACCCATCTGTTTCACATTACAATAGTATATCATAAATGGGAAAGCACATTCTTCAACATGTTTATGATCAGAAAACCAAAGGACAAGCTCTGATTTTAGTAAAAATGTTGTTGATTATCTTAAAAAAAAGAAGACCAAGAACTTTAGACGAAGTTCCAATGTTTAAAAATATGGTATTACAATTTAACAAAAACTACTTACATTAAACTACCTATCAAAAATAAATAAAACACTGCCAGCCCTCAAAGAGCATCTCCAACCCACTGGCTAAAATCCAATTCTTAACTATTTTATAGTCTTATCCTCAAATTTGCCTCCAACGGGCTCGCTACTTGACTCTATATTTTACCATTTACCTTTTTCGCTTGCCAAATGTAGCGAGGAAAAGAAGGCTTGCTATATCAAAAGCTAGCATATCTATCCTATTTCTCCCTTGAAAAGATAGGGTAAAATCTCAAGATAGCTCACTCTCACCTCATCGTTGACAAAATTCCTTTTTTTCTCTTTAACGGTTAATTTATGTATCTTTGAAATAAATAAAATTTATATGAAAATAAAAAATCAATTAATTTAAATATTTATTATTAAATACAAATTTTCATTGTAAAATATAATTTTTTAAATTTTTTAAATTCATTATTTAAAATTTATAAATACAAATGTAACCTAATTTATATTTGAAAAAATATATTTTATAATAAAAAATTATATTTAAATATTACCCCTTCAATTTAATAAATTTAAAAATTATTGACAAAATTATCATTACAACATTAAAGTAATAAAAATAATATTTTAATTAAATATATGTATTTATTTCACATCAAATTACAGAAATAAAGGACATCTTTTTTATTTCATATAAATTAACAGAATTTAAGATATATATATATATAAATTTTATTAATATCTCTTATTTAATATTTAAATTAATTTTTTTATCTTCCTATAAATTTTGTTTACTTAAAACATACATTAAGAAAAAAATGGAAAAAAAAAAAAAAAAAGAGTTTTGTCATTAATGAGGTGAGACATCTCGAGATTCTAATCCATCTTTTCAACGATAGGTTTTGAAGTTAGTTGGCATAGCTAGCTAAAATAAAGAGCAGGGTTGGAGCTGATTCTAAAAAAAATGGGCTCTTTAAAGTAGAGAATGATATATTTTATATTAGTTTGGCTCTCCATTTTAGCTAGCAGGGTTGGAGATGCTCTAACAATGCCACAACCATTATTCTAGCCTTCTCAGGGCCACCAGACACATTAAAAATATTGCCACCACCAAATGCATTAATGCCAACTATGTGGGTTGCCATATTTTAAGACGCAAGTTCGATTAACATAGTTGTTCCATGCTCCGTGGGAAAAATCTAGGGGATGAAGAGCATTTTAAACACAACCACAGAAATAACGAAATTCTTACTTAGAGCCAATAGGCACAGGTAATCCCATTAGAGTTGAAACTGTCACCTAGTGCGAGAACTTTGAAGTGGCCAATTGGGTCTCCATTTTTTTATTTTTTATTTTTTTATAAACATTCTAGATATTCTGAAAATATGTAGCACAATGGATAGCCTATTGCATTTCTTTTGAATGCCCCCGTGCATAGCTTTGATGATTAGTGAGTTAATTAATTCACTGTAAATCAGCAATCATAGTAAGTTCCCTTAATTCTCATTTCTCACCCCCAATGCAAACCCTTGCATGGATAAAACCAATAACTTCCAAACAAAAGTCCGAACCCATCGTACAACCAACAAAAGAACTTACCAAAAGTGAACTAATTTTCAGCGCCGTATCTTTCAATTCAGGTTGCACGGTCAACTGGTGCGACCCCACATTAACTTGGCGAGCATTCAAAGCCTCTCTTGATTTCTCATTTGGGCGCTTGAAGCGAGATACCGTCTCCAGGAGCCACGCGTGATTATCTTTCAACTTCTTTACCTGAACAAGCACCAATTTATATTCGAAAATAATAATTTACATACACGCATCAACATATGTGGGTGAATATAAATTTGGGCAATCTGAATTGGAGGCAGGGGTTTCTTTACCAGGTGCGGTGGGAGGTCGGAGGAGGGAGAAGCGTTTTCGAGTTCAGTCAGTAAGTGAGTAAACGAGTCCCACCAGATTGAGGCGTCCACAGACTTAATGGCCGGCGACTGCTCGGTGGAAGTAAGAGTTGTGGCCATGGGAGGGGCTTGAATTCCAGACGGAATTGGAAGAAAGAACAACGAATCCGAAACCCTAGATTTCCTATCGAAAGCTGGGGAGAGGCATATGTAAAGAGAGAGAATGAGATCGGGCAAAGCCCGCGCGCGCTTTTGTGCTTTGAAGTTGAAAGAAATGTTTTCGTTACCGATGCTCACTGGCAGGGGTATGGTTTGGGGGTTTACAGAGGACGAGGAGGCGCAACGGTCCTTTGGACTAATGGTGCTATGTTGGTGAACAAAAGCAGACGGAGAAAAGGGATCCACTTCAATGACTCGAGTCCAAAGGCGGTTTGGGCTCACCATATTGCCCTGTTATTTATCAAATTACCGAAGAAAAATGCTGTAAATCATAAAAATTAAAAAAAAGGTCACTAAAAACCGGATTTAATTGGCATGAGTCACAAAAATGTGTTAATTCGAAAATTAAGTAACAAAATGTGGTAGAGTTGATAATTTTAAAATAAAAAATAACTTAATTTTTTTTTTTTTTTTTTTTTTTTTTTTTTGTTTTTTGTTTTTTTTTTTTAGGATTGACAAGTGTTTGTATTTTTTATGTTTTCTTATAAGTCTAAAATGAATTATTTTATAGATCATGGGGATATTTAAAAAAAAAAGAAAAATAAGCGTTTGAACATTAAAATTACTTTTACGTTAAAAATTTTAAAAACTATTGGCAATTAACTTTTTTTTTTATGCTTTATTGTTGTTTTTGTTTAAAAAATCAACACACGTTTCGTAATTTTTTATTTTTTATTTTTAAAAACTATAATAGAACATTTTACTATTATTGGGATATTTGAATTTTTTTATT
>JAVXUM010000036.1:29393692-29404142 GCA_035590655.1 Pouteria glomerata
TATTTTATTTGTGCGACCCGGAGTGTGGGTCCCATTGATATTGATGACGTATGTTGTATATTTTATTTATATGGGGGTTTGGGACGGTTATAGTGCTCTGATGTACGGTATTATATTATGATTTGACCTTGGAACAGGTTATTTATTTTATTTTGTTTTAAATTGTCCCTATTTTTTCATACCGTCCGTCCCGGACAATTTATGTTAGGGGCGTGACAGTATTAATATATTTATAAAGTATAAATAGGCTCACCCCTCCGTATATAATTTATAAAGTAAAGTTAAAAATTAAAAGTCAAAAACTAATGATAAACAAAATCCTTATTTTTATATTTATTTGTAAAAAATTAAAACAAACAATTAAATTAGAGAAGATAATTTTTTAATATTATAAAAATTTATTAATTAAAAATAAAAGACCTAAAAGTTGCTAATTAAGAAATTTTTATTAGATATAAAAATATAACAATTGCAATAATATTTTTAAATAGTGCTTAAATAACAGAGGTCTTAAACAATAATGATTTCACAAGTAATATAACACATTATTATAAAGATTTAAAATATAACTACCTTTAAAAATAAAATAAATTAATTATCAAATAAAATATTATTTTTAATTTAAATATATAAAAAATAAAATTAAATGAGCTTTGAGTTTATATTTTTTTTGGATTTCATTAAATATTCTTATTTTTTCAAAAAAAAAATGAAAAATATATTTCTACCATATAAAGAATTATAATGGCTCATCATAAAGAATGGAAATAAAAATTAAAATAAATTTAAAAATAAGTGATATTTATTTGATTATAATTTATCATGTATACTTAAAATAATTATGTAAATATTTTTTCAGTGTACCAAATGAGTAATTGTATTTTTTTTTTTTTTTATCTTTTTGTAAAGAAAAATAGAATAACAATGGAGTGAATTTTTAAAATGAATAAAATGAAATGAAAATGATAAGTGTGAAATATCATTTATAAATTTATAAAGACATGACAAAAATGAAATACAAGGGGAGTTTTAATAAATATCTTTAAAATAAAAATGATAAAGTTGAATATATATCAAAATAAAAATATAAAAATAAAACATTCTCTAGTAAATTTAGTCTTTATTACAAGGTATAAACACACTCAACATTTTATTTTTTTTTAATCACCAAAAAAATGAGTTTGGTAAACTAATTAACTTTTAATATTAGAGAAAATTCTACAAAATTATAATTTCACAATCAAGTATGAATGTGACTATAACAGTTTATAACATAGGTTAGCTGAGTTATGTGATAATTTAATTATGGCTCACTGATTAGATTTATTATTTTATACAAATATCAAGTAATTTAATTAATTATTTTTAAATTAATTAGCTAATAAAATTTAAATAAATAATTATTATATTTTTGTCAGCAATAAATTAATGTATGTAGACTTTTTTTTTAGTTGAATGAGAATTAATTATTAACAGCAAAAGTAGTTTTAAAAGTTAATATGAATTAAGTTTTTGCAAAAAGGTATTTATGTTATTAAAATTATACAAAATATCTTAATAGAATAATGAAAGTAGTAGTATAATTTTATTTATTGAAAATGTAAAATGTAGTGTAAGAATTCATTAGTGGAATATAAACAAGCTCAAATTTTTTTTTTTTTTCCTTTCTTTTGAAAATAGTTAGCAAGTCTTAGATAAGGAACCAATGTATTACACTTTTTTAAGATAGTGCACAATAATTTCTATTACTATATATCAAGTGTGAATAATCTATTTTCATCTACTAACGAATAGTATTTTTTTCTTTTTACCTTTCAAAAATAAAAAATTAAAGCGTGAAGAATCTATTTTCATTCAACTGTGGATGGCATTTTTTTTTTTAATTTAAAAAAAAAACTTTTGTTCTCTCAAATTAATGTCCACTATGTCATTTTTTGTTTATTCTATTATTTCCTCTACTTTTGGAGCTTTTACGATGTAACTAAATCCTAGTTGTAAGTCTTGATTTTATGCTACGCTTTTGTCCTCTCAAATGTCTAATATATTATTATTATTTTTGTCTATTCTATTATTTTCTTTACTTTTAGGGGTCCTTACGTAAATAAATTTTAATTATAAGCCTTCACCAAGCTTTGTTTTCTTTAAAATAATATTTTAATAAATTATATTTTTTTATTTCACATTAAATCAGAGAAATAAGGAAATTTTTGAAATAAAATTTTATTTATGGTTTATGACTAGTACAAAAAAAAGTTCAAATTTAACTATTTGAATTTATGACAATATTTTTTTATTTTTTTCATAATTACTTAATTTATGTATCTTTTAAATTAATAAAATTTAGATGAAATTTAATTAAATTATAATAGATATTGATTTAGATTAATATATATGATTCTTTAAAAAAAAAAGTGTAAGTAACTTTTGCTTACAAAGTAACTCAAATAGTTTGAATTTGAATTTTTTTTAATAATGTCGTAATAATAATTTAATATGAAATTGTCATTAATTTCAAAATTTCTTAAATTGAAGGTGTAATTATTTAAATATAAATTTTTTTATTATAAAATATAATTTTTCAAATATATTTATGTTCCATTTGTATTTACAAAATTTTAAATAATGAACTTAAAACCTTTTATGCATATTAATATAAATTAATTAGAATTTATGTAAATTTTATTGATTTAAAAATACACAAACTAAATATTATAATCATGTAAATAAATGAAAAAAAGAATATTGTCAATAAATATTGTAATAAATGAGATGAATAAATTTAGAAGGTAATAGAAATTTCTCAAGATTCAAATTTCTCTTTTTACTTAATAAGATTTATTTTCTAGAATCTGAATTTTAAACCATCTTCAATCCCCTTATTCGACCAAAGTCATTGTACTAAATGCATGTTCTATTATATGTAAGATTTTTTTTTATACGTATAAATACATATTAAAAAATAGTTTAGTCCAAAATATTTACATATTCTAAATGTCCATCGAAAAGTAATACATATGAATGTATGTGAAACAATATTAAATATATATTGCATTTTTATTATAACTTTATGACTGATTTAGATGTGAATGTAATTAAGAATAATAATTAATAAAGAGAGTTATTTCATATTCTAACAAAATATTTATATACCTAAATGTCATAAACTTCCATACATAATTAATCATAAAATTGTCTACAAGAGTTGCTTTCTGCCTATTTCTATATTTTTCAACATTTGTTAGTGTTAGTTTTCTGACAATTTTTATCACCATTAATTTTTGTTTTAATATTTCTCTTGTGAATTGTTTTAAAAGCGCTTTATTGCAATTTAAATATAATGGCACATAATTCAATAAACATTTTATCATCCCATGTTTCAATAAACATTTTATCATTTGCAATTAATGCTGGGCTGCATTATTAAAATTTGAAGGGATAATGTTTTTTTTTTTTAAATAGATGAATTAGAATTTTTTCTTTTATTATTAAAAAAAATCTTGAAACACTATCACGTCTTAAAAAGTAGAGATGAATCAGAATTTATAATTAATGAGATAAAATTATATTTTTAAAATAAATCAGAGTGGAAATAAATATACAATAGAAATAAAACATGAAAAAATATAATTATCAAAAAATAAAAAACAAAATTAATATAATGTTATAAATCAGTAGTCACCAAGTCTTGGGTCCGCCCATGCTGGAAAATGTCCCACAGTGTTTGCCGCAAGAAGCCTCAATTTTGAAGTATAGATTTATCGAAATTAATCAAAATTTATTAATTTATATTTTTAATTAAATTTTATCATATATCACTTTTATATTAAATTTTTATATTATTTATTTATTTATTTATTTTGTACTATTCAAATACCACATATATGGGATACAGTGACAAAATAAATGGTTAAGATTTAATTAATGTGTATTTAATTAAATTCATAAATGTAGGTGAAATAAATTAATAAATACAGTTTGATTATTCACAAATGCAAATGAGATGAATTAATAAATATAATATAATAAAATCAATACATTTTAATTAAATTCTAATAATTTATTTTATCGCTCCGGCAGTGAATTTCCTACTACGGAAACTCTTCAAACAGTGGAAACTCAAGCTGCCAAGGTTAAATGATCAGTGTCATTCCAAGTGCGGTCAGGTTCTTCCCCATTTTCTTCCAAAAGTGGGCATCGACAACAACATTAATCTTCTCGTGTTCCTAGGTTTGGCCGTGTTTGGTTTCACCACAGCCATTAATGCACGCAGCGAATTCCCAATCAGAGAAGCCACGGTTCACGATATCCGGATTGCTTTCAAGCAGAACAAACTCACCTCCAGAGAACTAGTTATTTTAATATTGCATATGCTAATCTTTACAAACCTTACCTTGGTAATATGCATCAATTGTTGTCTCCAAAATATCTTTTAAATTATTAACTTTATATATAATTTTACTAAATTACTAAAATAATTAAAATTTTTATCATAATAAAGTGACTCACATGTTATGTTTGTTTTTTAATAGAAGGTACATCTATCTCAAGTTTTTCTTATAACCTATTAATTTGCTATCAATTGGGGTCAGTCTAAGTGTTAATTAACTTAAACTGTTACTTATTAAATAGACTGAAAAGTTTTGAGATAAGAGTCTTTCATTTTCTATGTTTTATAAAGACACTCATTAGAGTAAGAAGATGAAGAATGACTACATTCATCCAAAATGTCAGGAAAATTATGTATGTGTCACTTACAATTTTTTATAACTTTTATTTTATTTTATTCCCATTAAGACTATTTATAAAAGTATTTATATAATAAAATATAACAGTTTTTAAAAATATCCCTCTCACAAACTAAGATTCAAACGTTAAGATTAAACTTTATTTTTCAGTGAATGGTTGAGATCTTTCACAAAACGTTTGTTTCTTTGTCCCACATCGCTAAAATACTACAAGTTCACTTTTTCTTTCACCTATAAATGCACTAGCACTGTCGTATATGAATTTAATAAATATAAAAAATTCATGAATTCTTTAAAGGGATCCACTTTTTTAGATTTTGAAAAGAAATTCACTTGCTCATGGGTTTAAAAATGGGAACCTATTTGTTTAAAAATTTAATATAATTGTTAAATTTATATATTTTAATTATAAATTAAAAATACAGATAAAAAAATATAGTTAAATTAAAAAACACAAATAAAAAAATTAAATAATAATTAACTTATTTCTCATATAACCGCAATTCTTAGTATTTTTAAAATTTAAAAGTAGAAAAAATATTGAATATTAATTAGGCTTTGGAGTAGTTATTTTTCTATATTAACTGTTCTACTTTTTTTTTGTTTTTAAAATATTTAAATAAAATTAGTTTTGGGGGAGTGATTTTTTTTCTAAATTTTAGTTTTAAATTTAAATTCGTAAGATTAATTATATCTATATCTATATAATAAAACATAACATATTTCAAAAATATCATTCTTATAAATTTAAAGACTAAAATTGAGTTTTATTCTTCAATGAATGAATAAGATCTTTTGCTAAACTATTGAATTGAACTTAATGATACCATTTGAAGATTTGCATTAAGAAAGTGAGTTGTATTAAGAAAAATAAAAATTTTGTTTCTTGGTTACAAATGCATGTATATTTAATTTTAATTGAAAAGTGTCGTAGACACGTGTTATTCGCTAGTCTTATATATTTTAAATATGTATAGGAGTAGATTGTCAAGCATGAGAATGAGACAGTAGAGTCAGGTAACCCACTTTATACACCAGAGCAACTCTCCCAGATGGTGCTCGGAGAAAGATCTTGCTATTTGCTCGGATTTGGGAACGATCCAAAGCCGTCCTCCTCGACAAGATCTAATGCATCTTCTAAAGTTTGTTATGAGGAGATTGCAAAGATTAAGGCACAAATTAATGAACAAAATGCGATCATTATCGAACAAAATGAGCGCATAATAAAAAAATGAGGAGGATAGGAATGCACGAGAAGAGCACTACCAAAGACAATTTGATAAATTATTTGCAATGATGCGGGATAAATTTGGAGATGGTTCGGAGGGGACATCGACCTAGTAGGTAGGATATGAATTCATTTTTTTTTTTTTTTTTTATGTTTACTACCCTAAAAATAAATATTATAAATTTTAAATTCTCCAGCAATTTTACTCTTGATGCAGGAGGTTAATGTGAAAAAGTTCTTTAACCAGAATTTCTGATCAATTGCTTTGGCAGAATTTAGAAGTAAAGTAAGAAATCGCCACTGAGATTTTATATCTATGCTTGATTTTTCGAAAAATAAAGTTGAGGCATTGTTAGCATATACTATTTTGAGTAACGGAATTTTAGACAGAATTTTTTATAGTTATCCTTATTTAGTTTTGTATACTTTTTAAGTTATATGATCTAAAGATGAATACTTATATTTGCATTGAAACAATTATACTCATTTTTTGCCATGGCATGTAAATTTTATAAAAAAAAATTTAAATAATTGAAATACGAGAATGCTGTTCATATATCAAGTTGACTGTCTGTTTAATTGGAAATAAGAAAATAATACACATTTATAAGATCAATTTATCTGTAAAGTACGAAGAGAAACTACTTCCTATTACAGTTGTATATTTACACATCTTTACTATTTGTCAAATGTGTAAATTTTGTTAGATAACATTTTCACCATGATTGTAATTCCTCTATAATGTAGTCTTTTACTTTTCAAGAATAGTAAGCTTGCAACAGTTGAATAATTTTAACTGTTTTGTCTCTTATATGATCACTTTTAGATTTAATAAAAGAACAAAGAAGCGAAACACAAAGGGAAATGAGTTTCAAAAAAAGAAACCCAAAAACTTTTTTTCGTAAGCATTAGGACATTGAGCTTTCAAATGTATAGGTTTCAAGTATATTTTTCTTTTTATCTCTCAAAGAAAGTAAATCTTTGAGATTGATAAATAAAATGCCAATATTTTGTCTTGTTTAAAACTTCTCTTCGCTTTAATTTTTTCTTCTATGATTATTTTTAATTTTATAACTTTCTCTATTAACGTGAATATTTATGTGCAATGGAACTTATTTATATCTTTAGGAACATGATCAAATACTTGTTATTTTTGAATGTTAGGTGCGGATTATGCTTGGATTGCGACATCCGAAGGTTATTTTTATTCCATAGTTGCTAGTGCGACAAGAAAGTTTCATCAAGATTTGGTTTTCTTTGAGGAATTAATGATTTGCTCCATATGCAAGAATTAGTGTAAATATGCATAGAACATTGTAATAGTATTATTGTTGAACTGATATATATTGATTCTATGTAATTTTTGGAGATCATATGTACATTATGTTTTTGTTAAAAGTTTATGTTTGTGGTTAGGAAGATATAATTAATCTTTAATTGACATTTTGTTTTGAGGTCAATTAATATAGTTATTACAGATGGACGATTTTTGTATGTAATATCACAGGAAAATAAAAAAGGAAATGAAAATAATAGTGATAGTATTTTTTTTTTCCGTGTAACCCTATTGGTTGGTTGCTAAAAGCGAAGAATTGGCGATCATTTGGTTGCTAAATAACATTACAAATTGAATTTTTCAATAGAATTAGCGACCAATTAGTCGCTAAAAATATAAAATTTGGCGACCAATTGATCGCCAAAAAAAGAGGGACTTTTAACCAACCGGTTATTAATGTATAATCTTTCGCGACTAATTAGTCGCTAAAACTATACATTTGGCGACTAGCTGGTTGCTAAAGGTTTTATATTATAGCACAAATTTTTTTTATTTAGTGACCAACTGGTCGCTAAATATCGGATCTTTGGCGACTACTTGGTCGCTAAAAGTATCCTTTTTTAGCAACCAACTAGTCGCTAAAGAGTTTATATTTCAGGACAACTTTTTTTATTTGGCGACCAATTGGTTGCTAAAAGTTATTATTAACGACTAAACATTTGATCGCGAAAAATACACTTTTATCGACCAAATCATGATTTGGTCGCTAATACTTTCCTCCACCATGTTCTGCAACCAAATGCCGACCAATTTTGATGTGGTCGTGGAAGCCTTCAGCAACCAATAATAAGTCTTCAACGACCAAATATTTTGATAATTAAAAATGTGTTCTGTTGTAGTGATATCATTTCTTGTAGCGTATGGTCAAAATTAATATAGACAAGAAATGTTATCTATATAAATATATGCATATACAAGCCAATTAATTAAAGTAAAGAGTAATACAACTTTTGTTCTTAGGTTTCGTGGTCAGTAAAAAGAAAAAAATGTGTTGGGAGCATGACCTTATATTTTTCGAAAAATTAAAGTTAATCCATAAGATTATAATGAAGGAAAAATTTCTTAGGTTAGAAACTAACATAATGCAACAATAATAGAATTGTAATTAAAATAGATTTATATAGATTTATTATTTTAAGAGATTGATTCATAAGTATTTCGTATTATTATTCTAACTATATTTTTGATAGAGAGAGTTTAGAATCAATAATTTTTATTTTAATTTTAAGATAAACTTTAAAATAATAAATATTATATTTGTGTATTCAAGATCGTGACGAATTATTCTCATTTGTTTTATAATTATATTTTTAGACATCAGGTGAGTGGTTGCCTTGTCAATATTAATTTTGTAAACTGATCCATGCATAAATGTTTTAAAGATTAGATTTTGTGAACTAATATTTTGAAAATTTATTTATTTTGAATAAAAAATTCTGTATTTTATGTTAATGAACATAAGAACAATTATTTAAACATTTTTATTATTTAAAACTTGTGTTCAGTTTTGAAATTTATGAGATTATGATAAATAATTATCTTGTGATTATTGGAATTGAAATAAAAGTTTAGGGGATAGACTCCTTAAATGATATGACTTTGGCAACTAGATAACAGACTTGTAAAAATCGTGATGAACCTTGCTCTTAACGATTGTAAGAATAGATCCGTGAAAACCGTGGTGACCTCAATCGGATCAGCTTAGAGAATAACTCAGGAGGTAGATTAAGTGATTATAAGTGCGATGTTGGATCCAAAGGCACTGCTCATGAGAAATTATTTGACATTCATTATACTTAATTTTTATATATAACTCACAGATTAATGTTTATCATCACTATTGTGAATGATGTGCCATTTATGATTATTGTTGACAGTGATGTGTAGATTTTGAAATTACTACTATTTATGTATCAATATTATTTTTACTTGAAATGTTTTGTATTAAACTATTTGTCTAAAAATTTATTATTATTATTATTATTATTATTGAAAAAAATTATTAAACATGACCTTATCTATATGGATTTAACTGAAGATATGGCCCTCAATAGATTTGATTGGTATCGTCAAATCCATATAGCTGACCCCACCTAGTGGAAAAATGCTTGGTTTGGTTTGGTTTGGTTTATTATTATTATTAATATTATTGGCTTGGTATTTCATTTATTGGACTTTTAATTGACCCCTCATTAATTACAATTTTTAGATGAGATGAAAGGATTATATTAGAAAATTCTGGAGTAGTTTGAGACCATAATATCATGAGTTTGTGACTTCTTATAGAAATATTTAATCATTTACTTTGGTTTTACGGAAGGTTGCATGTGCCATAAACTAAGATATTATAGTTTAGTGTTGGTATCATTCTTAATTTGAGGTGTGACATTATAGGAATGTTTGGACTTTTAAAAAAATAAAAAAGAAATAAAAATTGATATTAAAATAATATAAAAATGACATATAATATAATTTAATTGAAAGAAATTAAAGATTTTTATAATTTTAAATTTTAGAAAATTTGGAACTCGAAAGGGGCCTGCAATTCTCTTTATTCCGTTTTCAAGAAAGAGGGCATGCTCTAACTAATTATGGAAAAACATGCGGCCTGCTGCAATTCTGGGACCAGCGTAGCGACAAAAGCTGCCTCTTTTCTTGTAACCTCGCTGTTAACATCATGCCAACCATGTGGTGTTTGGCCGTACAATTTTGAGTAAAAAAGGTTATTAATTTTTAATTTTTATCTATTTTATAAGTCATTAATTTTTGTTATTTTTTTACTTAATAATAGTAATTTTTTAATTTAAAAATTATCAAAATTTATTAAAAATATAAAAAACTATTAAAAATTTTATTAAACATTTAAAAAATTACAAAAAATTATTAAAAATTATTACTTATTTCATCAAACAAATCAAAAATTATAACTAATAAATTTTAATAAAAAATATAAAATTATTAAACATAATGTCTCTAAGCACTACAATTGATGGTCATGGGAAAACGTTTCGTTGCCAGAATAATTTACTTTTGGAGTGATTACTGTATGCTTAGTTAAAAATTATACTCAGGCCCGTTTGGAATAAAAAAAAAAAAAAAATTTAGAGAAATTTTTATTAATTTTCTTTTTTTTTTTTTGGT
>JAVXUM010000036.1:29441804-29468319 GCA_035590655.1 Pouteria glomerata
TAAAATTTATCATCAATTATTCTCAGAACAAATATGCTTTACATTTGTGAAAGAGCAAATTGTACTTTGTAGTGGGCCTACGAGCCCAAAACCCCTATACCCCAAAATCCAGCCGGATTGCGGAACCATCTTCTTCTGAGCAGCGCCCTGTCTCTCTGCTATAGACCAGAAGGAAATGTTGCGGTCGCTCGTTAGAGCGGCTGCTGCAGCAGCTGCCACGAGAGCGGGACCGAGTCTCTCAACAACAATAAGTATAGTCCCTCCTTCAACAGTGACGACAACGACTGGGGCTACTGCTTCTCAGCTCTGGTCTTCGAGAGGCTACGCGGCGAAGACCACGAAATCATCATTGGTTAAGGTCAAGAAAAACAAGTCCAAGTTCGATTCCAAAATCGAACCCTCCTCCTCCTCCGCCTCTGTTGTTGATGAGCTTGACGACGAGGACATCCGTGATCGCCACCTCGCCGAGGACGAGAAGGACCCGTCCCTTGACGTCGGCCCTAATGGCCGCCCCCTATTCACTTCCACTGCTTCCATATCTGAGCTCTCACGCAAAGACACCTGCATCTACATGAAATTTAGGTAATGGCATTTTTTTTTTAATATGTAAACATTTGTTTGGTTCCGCTTGTTTTGATGTAAAATATTTTACTTTGAAAATGACTATTGAATGAAATTTTTTTCATGTTGTTTTCTCATTTTTTGTTGGATGTTTGGTTATGTGTTGAAAATATATTTTGTACAAAAACTATACGGCATTATAATTCTCATTTGTGGAAATGCATACAGTTGCTGGATGAAACTAGCGGAGTTATTTGACACATTGAAAAATGCAAGTGAAAGTACTCAACATCACCATAATAATAATAATAATAATAATAATAATAATAATAATAATAATAATAATAATTCATATTTTTTTTCAAAATTCTCCTCAATTTTGTTCAAAGCTCCAAAATTCTCAAAAATATGCAATAAAATAGAAGATGTTCAACTCAGGCCTTATGTCCAACGCCTGGCAGGTATGTGAAAGGGATATGGTGCTTACTAGCAGATGAGAAAAAAATATGCTAATTAAGTCCAATTCAATCAAAAAAGTTCAAATCCAATTGAAAATGTAGGAAAAAGAAATAGGAAAAAAAATAAGGAGCCAAAAAGTTTATTAAAATTCAAGGGAAAAAAACTGAATGATAACAGGTTTGTTATTGAAGAATAATACTTAACAATGGAATAATAGTGGCACACTAGTGCAGATTAAATCTTGTGACCGATGACGGAGAAGCGATGGCTGCTGAGTTAGAATATCAAAGTTTTAGTCCAAAAGCTTGTGGGTGCAAGAAGACAGCTAGTTCAAGGCTCTGCAACATTGCATGCGATAGTTTTGGGAAATAACTTTCAAAATTTTGAAACATAAATCATTTTTCTGCTTCTGATGGAAAACAATTCTCTTTAGAAAATATTTTGCCTACCTGTTATGGAGAGTAAAATACTTGTAGGGAAATGTTCTACACTGAAATAAATGGAGCCTTGTTATATGTTTTTAAATTTTTTTGAGTGATTTGTTACTGGAATGGTTTCTAGAATGGAGGATTTGAATTCGGTGTTGCCGGAGGGATTGCCTTTGGGGATGGTGAAGGAGTTTGAAGAGTCAAAACGAACTGCATTGCTCATTCGACAGAGTTTCCTGGACCTTCGTGATAATTTCAGGCGTGTTGTTGACCCTCCCTTGCAGTCCTCTGATGGCAAAGGTATGGTCTGTCACTTTTGTGTCTTGGCATTATGTTTACTTTCTTTTAATTGTGAATGACTGGGCATGGTTTATTTCACATTACCTGTAAGTTGGATGCAACTTGGGAATAATTGTATGGTAATCCTTGTCAATATGGCCATTAGATATACCAAGTAGCTTCTTCCATGTTGGAGCATTTATGTTTTCAGAGAACCAAGGGAAACAGAAGTGATGAAGTGATGCACACTACCTGTTGCCGATTGTTGGGATGTTTACACATAATGTAACTTATTACAAGGATTTTAGGTTTGAAATAATTACTTAATTTTGGTAAGAAGAGGGTTCTGAGTTTAGAAAGTCAGTGAAAAAGGACGAGAAGAAAGGATTCAGGATCAAATTATTTATTAATTGGGTTTTGTATGAGGAATTGCTGGAAGGATCTGCGGCCAATTTTCCTGCTAAAATCTCAAAAGCTAAATGGTTTCCAGATGAATGGCAACAAGAACAGAAGTATAAAGTAGATATTTAGGATAATTCATTATCTAAGTGTTGTTACCTAAAAAATTATTGATAGGAAAAAAAAGGAAAAGAACAGAGAAAAAAACAACTTATGCTGATATTTTGTGTTCAGGACCAAAAGTTCAGAAACAAATTGTTTTGGATGGTCCTGTCAGTTGTGGAAAAAGCATTGCACTTGCGATGCTCGTTCATTGGGCTCGTGATGAAGGTTGGCTTGTTTTCTATGTACCCTATGGTCGAGAGTGGACGCATGGAGGATTTTTCTACAAAAATCCCGAAACTGGTTTCTGGGATACCCCTATTCAGGCAACAAATGCTCTGCAGGTAAGAATGTGGACCTTCTGACTGCTATTCATGAAATATGATCTGATGTGTGGATTTGTGCCCTGTTTATCTCCGTGCCCTTTTTACCGCCTTGTGGTATAGCTTAAAATCACATAGCTACCTTGTAGTTTAAAATTGAACAAATAACACCTCCATGGTTTATACTAAAGTGACTCCGTCAGTTTCATCCAAATCAACAGTCACATTCCATAATTTAAAAATTTTAAGGTTTTACCTCTTGTGGTTTGCTCCAAAAACATGTAACACCCTTATTTCAAAAGTGTACGAATAATTCACATATGGTTTGAACTAAAGTGCCATCCTCAATTTTTGCCATCCGAATTAACATCTCCATAATTTAAAGTTTTTAATCTCATTTATTGAAAAATAATAATAATTAAAGTTTTTAATCTTAAATTTGTATTTTATTATATATAATGATTCTTATACCCTTGTTGTCTTCTCCCCAACCTCTCTCTAAAACTATATCCAACACATTTTGTTATAGAGAACATTTTGTTTATGGATTGCCAAGTACAAAAGACTTTAACGTATTACACAATCAAACCGTGCAGAGAGAATGTGTTGAGTGTAGGTGCTTAAAAGAGTTCGTGATATGGGTGTGATAAGTTTTTAAGAGGGAAGTAGCGTGGGAGAATATATTGGATTTATTTTTAGAGAGAGAGAGAGAGTTGTAAAAAAAAAAGATAGTAAAATAAAAAAAAATTAAGAGCACATCGGTAATTTCATATATTTAAAAAATCTAAACGGAAATAAAAAAATTTAAATTTTAGAGTGTGATTGTTTATTTGGATTGAAAAATTTATGGCAGCACTTTAGTCCAAACCATAGGTGGGTGATTTTTCCAATTGTGAACTGTAAGGGGGTTGTGTATTTTTGGGTTAAACCACAAGGAGGTAAAATTTTAAATTATGGAGCGTGATGGTTAATTTGGATGGAAAAATTGATGAAAACATTTTAGTCCAATTAAGAGTTTATTCGTTCACTTTTAATCTGGAAGATAGTTACGTGTTTTTGAGCCAACCCACAAGGGGGTAAAATGTATTTATCCTCCTTATTTTTATTTTTATTTTTTTGACAAAAAATGTTCAAATTGAAAACTAACTTTGAGCTTCAATTAGTATGATTTATCAGGGATTCAGAGGAGGATCAAATGCTTATATTTAGCTATTGATCTAGTGCCAGATGCACGATTAACTAAGAACTCCTTGAAATGCTCAAGTTCAGTAGTTCATAGTTTACTTGTTCAGTATGTCTGTGATTTCCTTGAAATAGAAAAGGCTTTAATAATACCACCTATGTTTCTGAAAAGAACTTAAGAAGCAGGTATCTCACGAATCAGCAGATCAACTCTATCTTTTTTTTTTTGGTAATTTTATTTTTTTTATAAGTAACAGAACAACTCTCGTTGAGCTGGACTGTTTATATTTCCTCAAAAGCCCTTGAGATTATGATGAATGGCTGGCTAAATGGTTTCTTTCTGCTAAAAGATTTACGTGGTAGTAATTTCGTCTTACAAGCTTTAATGAAAATTTTCTATACCTTTATACGAAACTCATTATTCATCTAGTTATTAGTTACTCTTAATTATCTTTTTGTTAGTTATCTGGTAGTTAAGTGCATATAGGTCCTGGTTTATGTTTCCTTGACTCCATATAACAGACAATCCAGAAGACAATTGTTTTTTTTTCTTGTCTTTCCTTTTCTTTTTTTTTTTTAGAAGGTTAGAACTATTTTAAAAAGGGGAAAATAAAACAAACATAGAAGGCGCATGCCCTAGTAAATACAATGAGGTAGAAGGGTGGAACTTATGTGAGCACACAAAGAAAGGCCATGCAACACCAAAACGAGCAAAGAACAAAGGATATCATAGACACAGCACTAACAGGAGACATTCTACCTTAAGCGGCCAACAGAGCAAGCCAAAAGCAGCAGGAAGCAAAATATGACTCGGCTAGCGTACCGACATCAATAACAGAAGCCTAAAACTCGGTCTCAACGGCAACAAGGCATACTACAAGATGACAAGAAGGCACCCAAAGCGTACGCCACTTTGGACAACTTGTTTACCAGCCCTACCAAACAAAAGAAAAACCAGCAACGCACCAGAAACCTCACAGTCACCCTTAGAAAGCTACAAACCTGCCAAACCCATCTTTAACAAGTAGGTTAACTATGAAGCATATCCACACGGACCACACCCCCCTGCAGCAACACCTTAAAGAAACCCACCTATCCCAAATAGTCTGACACTCTTTGAAGCAAGCTTAGAGCAGAAATCTGTCAACACTTGGGTAGAGCTGAATCATTGGAACATAAATTGATTTTCTTCTCCTTAGATTTGTTCAATTTTTTTATTCTCCCATCTCACTCTCCTGCCAACTTCATACCTTATTAGCTATGATCTTAGCTATAGGGAAATTTATCAACGACTAGTTTGTCTTATAGGTTCTATATTGATGCTTGGTGACAAACTTGATTTGGCTTCTTACCTTCTTTATAATTTTCTTCAGGACTTTTTGAAGTTCAATGAACCCCGCTTACAACAGTTACCATGCCAAATATATGATCCCATCCCATTGGGAGAGGGTGCTGGTATTGGGTGGATGAAAGGGGTTGATTCTATGGCAATGCCTGAAGGTTCAACGCTATATGACCTTGTTCAAACAGGACTCACTTACTCACATGCTGCTGTTGGAGTGTTAGTTCGTTTGAGGAAAGAGTTATCACTTGTAAAAGACATACCTGTCCTCCTTGCAATTGACCAAGTCAGTCAAACAATTTTGTCCAACATTCCATTTCTGTTCTTTGCTTTTATCGTGTCTAGAGGATTTGAATTATGAACTCTATGTAATTGTTTGGGATTTATGTAGCTTATTTGTTGTTGCTAATTGTGTCTCCAGTATAATAATTGGTTTACATTCAGTGAATATGAGGAGCCAGTAACTGTTCGTTCTTGCCGACCTGTGCATTCTAGAGAACTTGCAACGGTTAGTGTCAAGTTACAGTTTTATTCTGTCAATACCTTTATGCCATATCTTTTTCAGATTTTTTTAGTTTGTTTAATATATACATATTTTGCTAGCTAACATATCTATATGTTTTGCAATCATAAGACTAAAATTATTGGTGGGCATTTGTTTTTTTTTTTTAATTATTATTATTGTAACCTTTCTAGTCAAAGAAAGATATGTAACTAAATTGCGTCCATTAAGATTTGAACATATACCAAAGGTTTAGAACAGCTGCCCTATCCATTAGACAGCATTTTGCTCTTTCTTTTGCCTCCCTTATGTGCGTGAGCATTAAACTGAAGATATATTTCTGCTTGCACTATATTGTGTGGAAAGCAAGTTATGGGAGTCATAGTGCTGTCCGTGCAAATATTTAATTACTTTTAGTTATCTGAATATTGTTTGTTCTTTTTTTTTTTTTTTTTTTTTTTGGAGTTTTGGTTATTTTTTTGGATAAACTTAAATATTATTTTATTAATTATTTTTATTTTTTATTATTTTATTTTACATTTATTCAATTTTTTATTTTGACTCGCTTCTTTGTTTTTTCTAAATGTAAAAAAATATAAGATTTTAATTATTTTTTGGTTTAAGCAGTGTCTATATAAAGAATTTATGACGGAAAAAATAAAAAAGGATTCAAAATTCATTCTCTTTTATCGGTTATGATATAAAACATAAGAAAAATAAATGAAATATAAAAAATTAAATTGATTAAATTAAAATTTTTTAATATTTTAATTAATTCCTTTTACTTTAATTATTTTTAAATCCATTCAAAGTATATATTTAGAATTTTTTTTTTTTTTTTTTACTATCTTTTTTTATTTTAACTTCGTTTTTTGGCACTAAATTCTAACTCCAAACAAACTTTTTTTTTTTATTGTAGAGTTTTAAATTTGTTTTAAGAAGTTAAAATATTGTTTTTAATTATTTTTGCTCTTTCTTTTTCTTATTTTATTTCATACTATCCAATTGTTTTCTTTCCCACCTATATATCTCTCTTAATAAAAGAAATGAGAAGCGACATAGATGTAAATGTCATTCTTTTGTTTGGGTTATGGTGTAAAACAATAAAAGAAAAAAAGAATGAAAGTTAGAAAATAAAAATACTAATATACTTATGAATATCTTTTATTTATCATAGTTTTTAATCCATTCAGGTAAGAATAAAATATTTTTTCATAATTATTTTTTTTATATTCTTTTATTATTTTATTTAATTATTTATCAATTTTTATTCTCTCAAGTCCATGTCCATATAGGCTTATTTGACACAATAATTTGTCATAGAAAAAATAATGTGATATAAATTTGAAATTCCTCTCATATTTAGATTGTGATAGAAAATGTAAGAAATTAATTAATTAAATTAAAAAACTAACAAATTGATGAATTTTTAGTTATTTTATATTTTTAAATAATAAAAATATTTATTTAAAATTTTATATTTTCTTCTATTTTCTTACATCTTCTTTTTTATTTTTTTCTTTCATTTTTCTCAACATTCATTACTTTTTTTCAAATACAATTTTACTAAATATATATATTTTTTATAGCAGCCCGTGGATTGCACGGGCACAGTTTAGTAGTATATATAACAATAATAATTTGCAATCTTTGAATTTATTCAGCCCATTTGGTTGTTAATCAAAAAATTAAAATTTATCAAAATTTATAAAAAATTATCAATTTTTTTAAATTCTTCTAATCAAATTTTACTACTTATCATTTTTATATCAAATTATTATACTTTTAGTTAAATTTTTAGGATTTTAGGGGACTGTAATGAAAAAATCCACTGTAGAGACTGCAGTAGAAAAATAAACGAATGAAATTTATTTACATTTTAATTACATGTGACCTTTGACATTTACATTTATTGTACTTCAATCGGATTTTTTAAACTTCTATTTTTATTTTAAAATAATTTTAATTAAATTAAACTTAAACCCTTAAATTAAATACAAGTAAATTTCACTCGTTCATTTTCACTGTAACTTTTGTAGTAAATTTCTTCACTGTAATTCCTTGAAACCCAAATTTTTTCTAACTAAATACCCTCTATATATGTACTAGTAAATGCCTGTGTAAAGCATGGATTGTGCATTTCTTAATTTGTTTTTAAGATTTTTTAACTTTTTTGTCTTATTTTTATTAAAATTTATTTTTTCAAGAGTTAAAAATTATTTGTGCCTAAAGGTATATAAATATAATTTGATCTACAAATAACTTAAATATAAATTTATAAAATAAACATACATAAAAGTTGTAAAAATAATCTGTACAGTATTTAATAAACATGTAAAATTTTATTATTTATTACAAATACAAATTTTAGAAAAATATATTTAACAAAAAATGAGAAGAGTAAACGATTGGATTTTCAAAGAAAAATAAAAAATAATTCTGACTATTAAGTAAATTCAATATTTAAAAGTATCCCAAATCCAAATTTTTTAGCTTTCTTTATCTCAATTATCTCAAATTGTAGCACAAAGAGTGAAAAAATGTATGTATTAGAAATTTTAAGTTTTAAGTACATTAAAATTAAATTTTCTTAAAAAAAAATTAAATACTAGTGCAAAACATGGACTTATTTTTTTATCTCAAATATCTCAAATTCTGATACAAAAAGTAAAAAAGTATATATATTTAAAATTTTAAGTTTTAAATACATTAAAATTGAATTTTTTCCATAAAAAAATTAAATATTTATTCTTTAAAATTAATTGACATACAGACAACTGTCAAATTAAAATGTTATATTTTATTATATATATATATGCATGTATTTAAAATTAATTATTAATTATTATATAATAAATTAATTATTTTTATTTAATTATTTATTTAAATTTATTTTAAACAAAAAAACTTAACTTAAAAACATTTATAAAAAGATAAGTGAGTGCATTTTTATGTGAAATGACCAAAAAGATAACTAAAATGTAAAAATATATGCATTTAAAATTGATTATAATATAAATTAATTATGTTTATTTATTTTTAAAAAAAATTAGTTAATTAAAAAAAAATTCTCTAGTTACTTTCTCTCCCCCTCTCTCTCTCTCCCTCTCCCATCCGTCCTCCATTTTCTCCCAATCCCCTCTCTAACACACTCAGCACACCCTCTATTTCTTATTTCTCTCTCCTTTCCCTTTTCTCTTTTTTTCCCTTACCCCTGTCGGGTTGCCCCCTCTCCCTCTTTCTCTCTTTCTCTTCCAACTCACGTAGCTTTCTCTACGTGTGACACACACATAAATATCATATGAAGAGAAATGTTTTATTATATAGACTAGAGGTGATCTGTGTCTAAAAGTACAGTTACCACCGAGCTTATCATCAAACCTGCCACGTAAGATAATAGTTACATCAACTGTTCTTAATTGTTATATAGGTATATATAAAAAAAAAAAAAAACAAACAGTAATGTCGGAGACCATTTACTAGTATATATAATAATAATAGCCCACAACCTTTGAATTTATTGTGCACCTCTGTATATGTGTATCTATAAAGAAAAAAAAAAGGGCAAATAGTTGTAGGCTGCCTACGTAGCTTTGAACTTTTCATATGTATGATATATACGTATACCTCCTGAGTGGTCAAATCGTGCAGGAGTAGAGAGGTAGCTGTATGTGAAGTTTCTTACACGCTTGTGAATTGTTTGGCCACAAAATATCATTTGGTATTATGTATTTATATGTGTAATGTTAGTCTGTTAGGGAAAGAGTAGCCAAGAGAAAAGAGAGAGAGAGAGAGAGGAAGAACTCTGGGAGTCGTTCAATTGAACACGGAAGGAGTTGATAGTGTGAAATAGCAATATCGGGATAAATGTATCAAATTTTTATCAAATCTAAAAATACTCTTTTAAGATTCAGCAGTTAAAAATATATTAAGAATATTAGTTAAATTATTTTGGTGTTAAGAATAATAACATGGACATACAAGAACATTATTAATAACTTATAGACATTTGTTTGAAAATTTGAGTTAAGAGTTTAATATCTTTTATACATATGTAAATGTAGAGATATTGTGATAATTTTTGTGTATTTATTTTTCATAAAATGTGATTAAATTTAATTTATATGAGAACTTAACTATTATTACTTCGACCAGACAACATTTATTTTATATATATATATATATATATGCATGTTTGTTTGATTTGACAAGAACTTGGACATTTGAATTGCATGTGTGGAAGGGGGCTAACGTCGATAAGTGATGATAGTCACTGGTCGCACATTTTAAATATATATATATTTTTTTCTTTTCTTTCTCCAGGAGAAGCAAGTTTTATTTATATTCTTTCAATTTTTCAAACCGACAAATGATGCTGTGTTTGGAAAAGAAAAATATTAATTTTTGTTGTAGTTGACTATTAATTAATTATTAAAAAATTAGATTTTTTGAGTTTAAAAAAAAAAACTAATTTTTTAGTAATTGTCTTTCTAACTATTTTATTAATTTGATATTTTACCCTTCAATATTTAAAAAATGTTTAAAATGTAAGATGATAAATTTGATCATTTTAAAAAAAAAAAACTAAAAAAATTAGTAACGGGTAGTTTAGTTACCAACTTTTTTTTCCAAACATAACCCCCAACAACAATCAACCCAACAATTCTTTCTTTCTCTCTTTCCTTTTTTTTTTTTCTTTTTTTTTTTTTTTGTAAGAACGTGGTTCAAATGATAAAAATATTTTTGAGTTATTGGATAATATATTAATTATATTGAATATTTAAATATTTAAAAATAAATTTTTTAATATAAATTAAAATACTATAATAAAAATTTAGTTATCAATATAATTTTTAAAATATTTTTAAATGAATATTTTCAAAATATTTAAAAAATAAAATTTATCAATATAATTTAAAATATTATAATAAAAATTTCAGCTATTGTAAAAAATCAGAGTATCTACATATGTCTCATTGAACTCATATAAAAAGTATTTTCTATTATAAAAAATAAATTTTATTGATAAATATTTTTCAAATTTTTTTAACAATTTTTACTTGAATTATTATAAAAAAATAATTTGTGTGTTAAAATATTTAAAAAAGAAAATAATTTGTCATCATAATTTAATTTTTTATAATGGACAATATTTTTTAAAAGATTTCAAAGAGAATAACTTAATCTTAAGTTTTATGATATGAAAATAACTCACTTGCTATAAGTAGAATTTTTTAAAAAAATTCAATTTGTAATTGTCTATGTTTTAAATAAAAATTTAGTTCAATCAACTTATTAAAATATTTTTATTTTTACCATAAGAAAGTAGTCTCCATAATATTTTTTTTTATTTATGTATTAATTCAAATATTCATGTAGGCTAACCATTATTTTTATATTAATTATCTAATTTTTTTTATAACAATTCAAGTAGCAATTGTTAAAAAATTTAGAAAAGTAATTTATTAGTATAATTTATTTTTTAAATGAAAAATATTTTTTATACGGTTTCAATGAGATATATGTAAATGCTCTGATTTTTATAATAGTTGAATTTTTATTATAATATTTTAAATTATAATGACAAATTTTTTTTTAAATATTTTAAAAATATTCATGTAAAAATATTTTAAAATTGTATTGATAACTGATTTTTTATTATAATATTTTAATTTGTATTAAAAAAATATTCAATATAATTAATTTATTATTCAATAACTCAAAAATATTTTTATTATTTGAACCACGCTGTTTAAAAAATAAAAAAAAAAAAGAATTATTGGGTTGATTAATATTGGAGGCTGTGTTTGGAAAAAAAAGTTGGTAGCTCGGTTATCAGGTATCTTGCATTTTAAACTTCTTTTAAACATTAAAAGGTAAAAATATTGAATTAACAAAAAAAAATAAAAATTAAAAAGATAACTACTAAAAAGTTAACTTTTTTTTCCTTCTAAATACAAAAAAGCTAACATTTTTTCCTTTCCAAACTTAAAATGCTAACTTTATAGTAGTTAGTAATCAACTACAAAAAAGTTAGTTTTTCTTTCTCAAACTTAGTCTTATTCGCTGTTGATAGGGTGGCTCTCGATCGAACAGGTATACCTGATCGACTGCACTCATGGTTTGACTCGATCGATCGATTAGTCGACCGAGTGACCGTTCTATATATGATAAACTAGCTTATATCATTGTCACATGTGTAACCATCTTCTAACATATTCTGTGATACATGCTTGTAGAAGTGTTACTATCCCGTAATAATTATGATAACTAGTTAAGAAGAATCAGTATTGAGATCTAAAATACAAGTGGCATAATTTGATTTGGTAAAAGATATAATTTGGTGTGGCTCATATGCATCTTATTTATGCAAGTTTCACTCTTCTCTATAAATATCACCTTATCCGCTGATTAGGTACATACAACACTCTTGCCTTACAAAGACTCTACTAAAATATTTTTTTGAAACTCTCTTACTAACTTAAGTATCGAAGACTCTTTGATAGGCATCACATTGGTGTACAAGGTAACTTTTTGGACTCAGGTTGGATCATCTGAAGCATACAATCTTATTAATCTATCAGTTGGCACCATTTGTAGTAAACTAATTTTTCTCGTAATTTTTATGATCCAAACTAGATCTGGCACAAATACCTAACCACAATCATAACCTACTGAAATGATAGAGAACTAGAATGATGAAAGACTCAATGCTATAGAGAGGTAAATAGCAGGGATGATGACGGTAATGCAGACACTAATGGGTAAAATTAAGCATTCCTCTAACGGGTTAATGCATCTCTCATCGTCGCTCCATCTCCAACAAATCCCCTTGTGCATAGAGTACATAATGGGGGAGTCGTTGAGGTTAACAGAGAAAGAAATAGAGCTGGTAATATTGAGGGGCAATTAGCGAATGGAGTTGGTATTATTGGGAAAAATTATGTTTCCAACAGATTACCAAAGGAATTCAAGAAGA
The DNA here is from genome assembly GCA_035590655.1 of Pouteria glomerata. Classification (NCBI taxonomy): domain Eukaryota; kingdom Viridiplantae; phylum Streptophyta; class Magnoliopsida; order Ericales; family Sapotaceae; genus Pouteria; species Pouteria glomerata. The sequence continues at coordinate 29,454,361 of JAVXUM010000036.1, forward strand.
GAAAGATAACAACTAGGATTGGTGTTAGAGCTGGCGGCCTTCTCTGAAGTATCAAGAATAGAGGCTGTAAGTGTGAATGATGTCTCCACCAACCTTTGGGAGGAACAAATGAGGACCATGCAGCCTTAAATGCAAGGAGTTCTGACAGTTGGTCGAGCATCGAACATAATGGATAATTTGATTGAAAATGCTGATTTGTCGTTCTCTTAAGCAATAATTGCTTGTCCTTTATCGCCAAAGTTTAAGATACCCATACCAGATTCCTTTGATGGGTCGTAAAACTTATTGGACCATTTGAAAACATTCAAGACCTTATTACATATCCATGCATATGCCGATGAAATCATATGCCAAGTGTTCCCTGCGACACTCAAAGGACCTACTTGGTTATGGTTTTCTAAAATTAAGGCAGGCACTATTTTTAGTCTTATCTAGCTGAGCAAATTATTTGTAAGTCATTTTATCAACGGGTAGAGGCAGAGAAGACTTGCCACTCATTTCCTAACAGTTAAGCAAGGCAAGGCGGAGACATTGAGAGACTACGTCGAGAGATTTAATAACGTGATTTTGGAGGTGTATGAAACTAATGATAAAATGGTTGTCATAACTTTCATGAGTAGCTTAAGGACACCCAGGTTCATGGTTTCCTTGGTAAAGAAACCACTGACCAATATGACTGAGATCATGTTTAGAGCTCAGAAATACATTAATATTGAAGATGCAATGAAGGCCAAGAAGGAGAGCGATGGAGCTAAAAGCTAAAAAGGCCAAGTGGGCCTGATAATGCGAAAGACAACATAGACTTCAAAAATAAGAGGTAGGACAACCGATCAAATCAGGCACCAATGAGGCTTGATGATCATCGTGACTTCACTCTTTTGAACACAAGACTAAAGAATCTCTTCCATGAGATTCAAACTGACTCGACCCTGAGGTGGTCAGAGAGGCTGAAGACTCCAGCAGATAAATGGTCTTAAGGGACGTATTAAAGATTCGATTGGAACCATAGGCATGACACAGATGATTGCTACAACTTAAAAAACGTAAGTTATAGAATTAATATGTTAGGGCAAGTTAGGTAGGTTTGTGGCTGGTCAGGACAATAACAGAAGGGCAAAACAAAGAAGTCCCGAGTGAAGAAGCCTGAAAAGAAGAAGTCTCGAAGCAAAAAACTCCCAACCAAACAAGACTGAACCAAGAGCTGATTAGAGAAATAAGGGTTATATCTGGAAGTTTTGCGACTGAAAGTGAGCCTTAGAAAGAAGTATGCTCAAGAGGTGAGAAGAGCGGGTGAAGTCATAACAGTCGATCGATCGAGCAAGAAGCCTATGACGGAGCCTTACCCAATAACCTTTACTAAGGAGGAAGCGAACAAGGTGTGTCAGCCCTATAATTACCCTTTGTGATTTCATCGATAATTGCTAACTTTAAAATTTGGAGAATTTTGATAGATAGTGGGGGATTGGTCAACATTTTGTAGTGGGAGGCCTTTGAAAAAACAAAAATTAGAAAATAGAAGCTACAACCTATCTCTTCTTCTTTGGTTGGCTTCACTGGAGACCAAATAACCCCACTCGGCTCCATAATGTTGCTGATTACCTTAGGAGATGAATAACACCAAGCCATTAAGATGTTTAACTTCTTGGTGGTGGACTGCTCATCAGCAGACAATACTATTTTAAGAAGAACTTCATTAAATCAATTCATGGAAGTCACATCTACTAATCATTTAAGAATGAAATTCTGGATGGAGACTAGTATAGGGTGTGTAAAAGGTGATTAGAGGGTCACTCAAGAATGCTACATGTCTTCCTTAAAAGAGAATGCACCTAAGAAAACCTTAATAGTGGAGGAGCTTGGGGTTAGAGATGATAAAGAAATAAGAAAGGGTGAACCTGAAAGAGAGTTGGATGATGTGGTGATCAACACCCCCAAACAAAAGAAAATAGTCAAAATAGGCTCAACGACCCCTGATAATTTGAAAGAAGAATTAAGAGAATTTCTTATGAATAATGTGAATGTTTATGCCTGGTCTCATGAAGAGATGCCCGACATCGACACCAGGGTAGCAGTACACCACCTGAACTTTTTTCCAACAATTGGACCAGTAAAACAGAAGAAAATGATATTTACTCTCGAGTGAAATGAAGCTATAGCAAAGGAAGTAGACAAGTTGCTCATAGCAAAGTTCATTCGCGAGGTCTACTATCAAACCTGGCTGTCGAATGTTATTATGGTGAAGAAGTTTAATGGGAAGTGACGAATGTATATGGACTTCATAAACTTGAATAAGACATGCCCCAAAGATAGCTTTCCCTTACCTATGATCAATTTGCTAGTGGATTCTTTAATAAGGCATGAACTATTATCCTTTATGGATGTTTTTTCAGGACACAACAAATCCAGATGGTCGACTAAGATCAAGATCACACAGTGTTCATCACAGATCAAGATCTGTATTGTTATGATATCATGCCATTTGGATTAAAGAATGCCAGAGCAACATATCAAAGATTGATGAACAGAATGTTTAAAGTCCAGAAGGGGATGAACATAGAGGTATATGTATGTGACATGCTTATTAAAAGCAAAAAAGTCAATTCTTATGTGACCAATTTGTAGGAAACCTTTAATACTCTAAGGAAGTACAAAATGAAACTAAATCCAACTAAATGTGCATTCAGAGTTAGCCCAGGAAAATTTCTTAGTTTTATGGTTTCTAGTCGAGAATTAAAGGTAGTCCGAAGAAAGTCTGAGCAATCAAGGAGATGCAGGCTCCAAGAATAACAAAGAAAGTCCAAAAGCTAGCTGGTCGAGTGGCCGCATTGAACAGATTTATTTATTGGTTAACTGATAAATGCTATCATTTCCTTAAGATCCTCAGGAGACTGTTTGAATGGATGGGTGAATGTGATGCAACCTTTTAACAACTGAAAGAATATTTAGGGTCCTAGAGGAGGAATTATACTTATATCTTTTAGTTTTTGCTATAACAGTAAGCTCTATGTTAGTACGTGAGGATAAACAAATACAAAAGTTAATTTATTATACTAGCAAAGCCATCCAAGGAGTAGAGGAGAGGTACCCAAAGAGAGAGTTTGTAACACCCAGTATTTTAAATTGGAATATTTTTGTATTATTTGGGATTGGTGATGCATTTTAATTTAAACTGAATTGAGTTATGATAATTCTACTGGGTTGGCTTTAGCCCGAAATGGTGTTGGGTTAGACAAAATGGGCCACGGGCCCAGCCATTTCTTTTTTTTTTCTTTTCTTTCTTTTTGGGTCATTTTCTCCATTTCTTTGTTTTGATTCGGCTGAGCAGAAATAGAGAGAGAGAGAAATGAAAGAAAAGAGATAGAGAGATTCGGGGCCGGAGATTGGTCGATCTAGAGAGATCTCGATGCCATGAGCAACGTGGTGCAGTCCATTTCACGAGATTCGAAGCGAGATAGGAGAAATCAAGTTTAAAGCTTGGAGACTCAACCGATCTTCTTCAATTTTTTCAATTTCTCTTCAGATTCGAGGTAGGTGGGACTTAGATTTGTGTTCTAGACGTCCTAAGGATCATTTTCGTATATGTATATGCAAAATTTGGTTAAATGTAAAGAAAGTTATATATATAGGTATATATGTGTCTATCTCTATATATATGCATATATGTTGATGGATCTTGTTTTAAGTTATTTCTTGAATTGAAGTCATGAAAACAGGAGATTTAAGTGTGGGAATGTTTCTATTCGAGTTTTGGTTGAGTTGGGACTTGGATTGGACAAATTTGGGTTCGATTTGTGCTTGGAACGAACCTAAAAGGGTTATAGGTCTCGGTGGTCCAGACCGGCAGTGGTCCGGACTAGTTGGAGGGGTGGTCCAGACCACCGTGGGCTATTTTGTGCTGTTTTGATTATTTTGACCTCCGAATGCTTATATTGGGCCCCAAACTTGGTTATTCTTGTTTCTAATGTATAAAATGGATTTCAAAACATCCAAGGGGTAGATGTAAATATGTTTTTACATTGAGATAAATGTTTGATTCCATGTTTGAGCGTACCATGTGCATTGGGTTTGGGGTGGTTTTATCTGGTGAAATTGATGTACGTTGATTGGCCGAGTGTGTCATATATTTATGTGACATGCCGAGGCACGTGTGTTATATATATACTCTTATAAAATTAAAAAAAAAAAAAAAAAAAGAATTTTGGAACACCGGATGATCCCCAGTCAATATAAACATGACTAGAGCTTAGTCATGTAGAGTTGAGACATTAATAGGGGATATTGACTTTGAGACTTCTTCGGACTGCAGTCGGATACTTGCTTGGGATAAGTAGATACCTGCCTGGGATAGACGGATGCCCGACTAAAGGTGTAATTCAGTTCTCTAGCGGAAGGACGAGAGGGTGTAACTAGGAGCTCCTGAGTCTTACACCTGTGGGGGTGTAACTCGGTTCTCCACAGGAATATGAGATATATATATTTGTGTTTGCTGTCAATGCTGAAAACGGTGTATTTGATAATCGCGCGTGACTTGACTGAAAGTCTTGCTAAGTGTCACCCGTTCTAGGATAAGGTTGGGGGTAGATGGAGAAATTAGAGTGCATGGCCATTCCATTTCATTTCACTTCATGGCATGAGATATGTATATTTATATTATGTGATTGTGCATATATTATATGTTATACATGTACACTGGTGCACACTTGCACTGTCCTACCTATTAGGCTAGTTAGCTCATCTTATCCACATTGCAAGTGATACAGGGAGACAAGACAATGGTCACCCCGAGTTGAGTTGATCGATGGTTTGACCTAGAGTGTATTTTATATTTTATGAAATTGTTATATTTTATTTGTGCGACCCGGAGTGTGGGTCCCAATATTAATGAAATTTGAGATATTATGATGTTGTATGATATTTATTTATTTAAATATGGGAATAAAGGACATATGTTAGTTGCTCTGATTAATGTTATTGTATTATGATTTGACTTTAGTACAGGTTTTGTTTATTTTATTTAGTTTCTATATTTCCATGCTGTCCGTCCTAGACAAATTAAGTTAGAGCCGTGACAACATGGTATCAAAGCTCTAGGTTGCGATAGTTTGGGTCTTGGGTAGTGTGGCCTAAACGTTTCTTTTATGATTAGTCGATTATTGAATTTATTGATCATATTGGATCTAATGATGATGGTATTATTGTAGAATATCTAGACATGGACGTGAAGGAAATGGAATGCAACGGGGTCAGACTCGTGGTCAAGATCCATTGGAGGAAAGATAAAGAGGATACCATGAAGTATCATTGGCAGACGGTGGGGTTCCACAGCTGACATATGAGTAGATGATGCAGTTTATGATGGCTCAGTGGGCCCAAATGCAAGGGTTGGTGTACTGGCTGCGGTACCTGTTCCTGTTTAAGCAGCTGCTCTTGCGCTGGGTGATACACCAATAATGTAAATCATCAATCAGTTTAAGAAGCATGATCCACTTAAGTTCAATGGTGAAGGTAAACTTATAGAGGCAGAGAGATGGTTAGAAGAAATTACAAAGATGATGGAGACCCTGGGAGCAGAAAGTGATTAAGTAAGAATCAAGGTGGCGGCATACCAGAGAACAGTGGATGTTAGTACTTTAACATGGGAGCAATTTAAAATGGTGTTTCTTGAGAGGTTTTCCCTTCAGTAATGAGGGAAATGAAGGTTTAGAAATTTTTGGCACTGGAACAAAGAAGCATGACAGTGCAACAATATGAGAAGAAGTTTGTAGAATTGTCGCGGTTCGCCCCACAGTACTTGCCGAATGATAATGCTAAGGCGAGGAAGTTTAAATAGGGATTGAATATGAACATCAGGAGGCAGATTATCGGGATGAGACTTCCTACTTACTTTGGAGTAATAGTAGCAGCTCTCGCGGTAGAGAGATATGCAATTGATTTTTGGTCCAGGGCCAGGACAAGTCAAGGGCAAGGACAAGTCCAGGAATATGGTTTTGTGTCAAGTGCAAGGTAGAGAAAAGGCAAGGAGAAAGTAGGGACTTCTAGGATGAGGTTCTAAAGATAGCAGGAATTTTCGTACCAGATGAGTAGTTCTAGTTCAGGGTCAGGTTGAGGTTCAGGGTCATCAGGCGGCCGGGGGCGGCAGCAGTTTCGATCCCCGCAAAGAAGGGGATATCAATATCAAGTTTAACAGAGATTTTGTTACAGATGTCATCAACCAGGGCATGTGTAGTCAAATTGCCCATTTGTAGAGATGTCATAAGGGAGTGTTGAGGCAGACACTCAACAGATTGGATCGTATCAAACACAGTAGTTTCCGATGATTCTTGCACCACCGATGCAGCAACCAGTATCACAGATTCAACACTTCCAACAGCCGCGTGGCGGTGGCAATGGTCAGAAGGTTAAAGCTAGGGGTGATGGCAGTTCTAGTAATCAGCGGACTCAAGGACGTGCCTATGCATTTGCGTTGTGGGAGGATGTACCTGACACTTCAGTGATATGCAGTACCTTTCTTTTGTTTAGCACTTAGGTGCATATTTTGTTTGATACTAGCATATCACATTCTTTCATCTCACATACATGTGTGAAAACTTTGGGGTTGACTCCAAAAAGGCTTGAAGTGCCAATGTATGTAGATTCTCTGATGGGTGACTGTTCATCGGTAAATTAGGTGTGTGAGAATTGTGTTCTATAGTTGGGGGATGTTCAGCTGTGGATCGAATTAAGAGTGTTGAAGATAAAAGAGTTTGATGTAATTTTAGGAATAGATTGGCTGTCCACTTACTGGGAGACGATTGATTGTCATCGTAAGTTAGTGACGGTTATTTTACCGAATGACACCATAGTAAAGATTCACGGCGAGGCTAGAGCGGTGCTGCCTTCCCCATTATTTGATACAAGGTATGTTGAGAAGTTTTCAGGGCTACTGGCTAGTCTAAAATTAAATGAAAAGGGCTCCAGACACTTTCTACTGAGGGTTGTCTGTGAGTATGACAATGTATTTTCAGATGAGTTGTTGGAGCTACCTCTACAAAGGGAGATAGAATTTTATATAGACCTTGTACCGATGGTGGCGGCCATTTCGGTGACACCGTATCGTATGGCACCAGCAGAATTAAAGGAGTTAAAGGTGCAGCTGAATGATTTGTATTCTTGAGGTTTTATTTGACCACGTACGTAGCCATGGGGAGCATCGGTAGTATTCGCAAAAAAGATGGATAAGACCTTGAGATTGTGTATGGATTACCGATTGTTGAATTCAGTAACAATTAAGAATAAATATCCGTTACCCAAGATAGATGATTTATTTGACCAGTTAAGAGGGTCTACTTGCTTTTCCAAGATTGAACTTCGGTCGAGATACCATTAGTTAAGAATTCAGAAGGAGGATATTTCTAAGACTGCATTTCATACCCAGTATGGTCATTTTGAGTTCATGGTTATACCATTTGGGTTAACGAATTCTCCTGCAGTATTTATGGATTTGATGAATAGGGTTTTTCGATCATTTTTGGATTGGTTCATGGTAGTGTTCATCGACGATATTTTGATTTATTCTCATAATGAATATGAACACAAGCAACATTTGATGGTAGTATTACAGACACTTCAGGACCACAAGTTGTATCCAAAGGCTACTAAATGTGAATTTTGGTTGTCCAATGTAAAATTTTTGGGTCATGTAGTTTCTGATCAAAGAATTGCAATAAATCCGTCCAAGGTTTCGGCTGTGTTGGATTGAGCATGATCGAGCTCCATTTTTGAAATTCGCAGTTTCTTGGGTTTGGCTGGTTATTACCACCGCTTTATTTAAGATTTCTCTCAGTTGGCGGACCCATTGACTCAGTTGACTCAGAAAGGGACGATATTTGAATGGGATGATGCGTGTGAATACACTTTTAATGAATTGAAGAGGAGGTTGACAGAAGTTCCAGTACTGATTATACCTAAACGTGGAGATAGATATTCAGTTTATTGTGATGCTTTGCGAGAAGGTTTGGGGTGTGTGCTGATGTAGAATGAGCAGGTGGTGGCATATGGATTAAGGCAGCTGAAGCCACATGAGAGGAATTACCTTACGCATGATTTAGAGTTGGCCGCGGTGGTTTTCACTTTGAAGACTTGGCGGCATTATTTGTATGGTGAAAGATTTAATGTGTATTCAGATCACAAGAGTTTGAAGTATTTGTTCACTCAACGTGATTTGAATATGAGGCAGATGAGATGGATGGAGTACCTAGAGGATTACAATTATGATCTTCAGTATCGTCCAGGAAAAGCTAATGTGGTGGCTGATGATTTGAGCAGGAAGTCACAGAATTTGGCGGCAGCAATGATTCATTCTCTGCGGCTTCTACAAGAAGACGTTTGTGAGTTTGAATTTTAGTGGGAAGAAGACGATGCATGTGGCACTATGTACTCCAATCTAAATTGTTTGCAAGTAGTGCCTATGTTATTGACACAGGCGATAGAGGCTCAACAGAGGGATCAGTATTGTCAGAACATGAAGTATTATCTATCGTCGGGACAAAAAGCAGAAGGTTGGAGTTTATCCACAGAAGGCTATTTGAAACTTAGAGATAAGATTTTTATGCCTGATGTGGATGGAATTCGAAAAGAGGTACTCTAGAAATTTCATCATTCAAGGTTTGCTATAAATCCTCGAGGAACCAAGATGTATAAGGATTTAGGACGACAATACTGGTGGAGCGGTATGAAGAGGGATGTGGCAGAATTCATGTCTTGTTGTCTAACTTGTCAGCAAGTGAAGACCGAGCACCAGAGGCTAGCTGGGTTGTTACAGCTATTACCCGTGGCATAGTGGAAGTGGAACCACGTGATTATGGATTTTATGACAGGATTACCGATGACTCAAAGGAGGCATAATGCAATCTAGGTGACTATGGACCGATTAACGAAGTCGGCTCATTTTCTACTCGTGAGGAATAAAGATTCTATAGAGGAGCGGTGTCAGCTTTATATTCAGGAGATTATTAGGTTGCATGGCACACTGCTATCTATCGTGTTTGACCGAGATCTGGTGTTCACGGCTCAATTTTGACAGAATTTTCAGAAGGCACTTGAGACTCAACTATGTTTCAGTACGACATTTCATCCGCAGACAGACGGGCAATCTGAGCGGATTATTCATATTTTGGAGGACATGTTGAGATCTTCTGTGCTGACGTTAGGGAAAAATTAGGAGAGCCATTTACCATTAGACCCTTTGAGATTGTTGCTAGAATTGGCAAGGTGGCATATCGGTTAATGCTTCCTCTATAGTTAGCTTGGGTTCACAATGTGCTCTACGTTTTTATGCTTCGGAAGTATATGCCGGACCCTTCTCATGTCGTTAGCTGGGAAGAATTGAACATTAAGGAGGACATGACTATTGAGAATCTGCCAGTTTGAATTGAGGACAGGCGTGAACAGGTTTTGCGTGACAAGACCATTCCGTTGGTTTGTGTGTTATGGTGACACCGTGGAGTCGAGGAATCCACTTGGGAACATAAATCGGTAATGCGGGTGAGATACCCTTTTTTTTTAAGGATTGAATAGTGAATTGTAAATTTCAAGGACGAAATTTTTATAAGGGTGGGAGTATGTAACACCTGGTATTTTAAATTGGAATATTTTTTGTATTATTTGGGATTAGTGATGTATTTTAATTTAAACTGAATTGAGTTATGGTAGTTCCACTGGGTTGGATTTAGCTCGAAGTGGTATTGGGTTGGATAAAATGGGCCACGGACCTAGCCATTTCCTTTTCTTCTTCTTTTTTTTCTTTTTCTTTTTGGGTCCTTTTCTCCATTTCTTTGTTTTGGTTTGGATGAGCAGAAACAGGGAGAGAGAGAGAGAGAAATGAGAGAGATAAGAGAAGAGAAGAGATGAGAGAAAGAGATTTAGGGCCGGATATTAGTCGATCTAAGGACATCTCGATGCCGTGAGTAACGTGGTGCAGTCCGTTTCATGTGATTCAAAGCGAGGGGGGAGAAATCAGAGTTTGAAACTTGGACACTTAACCGATCTTCTTCAATTTTCTCTATTTTTCTTCAGATTCGAGGTAGGTGGGACTTAGATTTGTGTTCTAAATGTCGTAAAGATCATTTTCGTATATATATATGCATGATTTGGTTAAATGTGAAGAAAGTTATATATATAGGTATATATATGTGTCTTTGTGTATATATATGCATATATGTTGATGGATCTTGCATGTTTTTGAGTTATTTCTTGAATTGAAGTAATGAAAACATGAGATTTAAGTGTAGGAATGTTTCTATTCGAGTTTTGGTTGAGTTGGAACTTGGATTAGACGAATTTAGGTTCGATTTATGCTTGGAACGAACCTAGAAGGGTTCCAAGTCTTGGTGGTCCGGACCAGCCCTTTAGGTGGTCCGAAACAGTAGTAGTCCGGACGGGCTGGAGGGGTGGTCCAGACCACTGCGAGCTGTTTTGTGCCGTTTTGATTATTTTGACCTTCGGATGCTTATATTGGGCCCTGAACTTGGTTATTCTTATTTCTAATGTGTAAAATGGATTTCAAAATATCCAAGGGATGGATGTAAATATGTTTTTACATTAAGATAAATATTTGATTTCGTGATTGAGCATATCATGTACATTGGGTCTGGAGTGGTTTCATCCAGTGAAATTAATGTACGTTGATTGGCTGAGTGTGCCATATATTTATGTGACGTGTCGAGACACGTCAAGGCACTTGTGTTATATATATACTTTCATAAAATTGAGAAAAAAAAGAATTTTTGAACACCGGATGATCACCAGTCAATATAAACGTGACTAAAGCTTAGTCATACTGAGTTGGGACGTTAATAGGGGATATTGACTTTGAGACTTCTCTGGACTGCAGCCGGATACCTGCTTGGGATAAGCAAATGCTTACTTGGGATAGGCGGATGCCCGACTAGAGGTGTAACTCGGTTCTCTAGCGGAAGGGCTAGGGGGTGTAACTCGGAGCCCCTAAGTCTTGCACTTGTGGGGGTGTAACTCGGTTCCCCACAGGAATATGAGGTATATATATATATTTGCGTTTACCGTTAGCGCTGAAAACTGTGTGTTTGGTGACCGCGCATAACTTGGCTGAAAGTCTTGCTAAATGTCACTCATCTTAAGATAAGGTTGGGGGTAGATGGAGAAATTAGAGTGTATAGCCATTGCATTTCATTTCATTTCATGGCATGAGATATGCATATTTATACTATGTGATTATGCATATATTATGTGTTATATCTGTACACTAGTGCACACTTGCACTGTCTTACCTACTGGGCTAGTTAACTCATCCTATCTATACTGCAGGTGATATAGAGAGACAAGACAGTGGTCACCCCGAGTTGAATTGACCGATGATTTGACCTAGAGTGTATTTTATATTTTATGAAATTGTTGTATTTTATTTGTACGACCTGGAGTGCGGGTCCCAATATTAATGAAATTTGAGATATTATGATGTTGTATGATATTTATTTATTTAAATATGGGATTGAGGGACGTATGTTAGTTGCTCTGATTAATATTATTATATTATGACTTGATTTTGGTACAGGTTTTGTTTATTTTATTTAGTTCCTATATTTTTATGCTGTCCGTCCCGGACAAATTAAGTTAGGGGCGTGACAGAGTTCATTACACCTGCTTTGATTACAATCGCTCAGTGACTCAGGGCATATTTTCAAGCATATACAATTATAATATTGAATGACCAGCCCCTGAAGAATGTCTTACACAAGCTCAAGACCTCAAGAAGGTTGGTAAAATGGGTGATAGAATTGAGTCGTTTGACATTCAATACCGACTGAGGATGGCAATAAAAGGTCAAGCTGCAATTAATTTCGTTGTTGAATTCATAACCTGTCCAACTGACCCACTCGAAGATGATAACATGGGGCTAACCTTGGTGCTTAACATCGATGGTTCATCTACTAGGCTTTGAGTGGTGCAGGTATAATCTTTGTCTCCCTGATGGCCATAAATTAAAATGTACTCTCTGTTTCAGGTTCCTAGCCTCTAACAATGAAACTGAGTACAAGGCATTAATTGTTAGTCTTCGAATGGCTCAGAGAATGAAGACAGAGTAGATAATTGTCCGGAGCAACTCAAAGTTAGTGATAGAGCAAGTTTGAGGTGATTATGAAGTGAGATGGGAGAATATGGCTTAGTATTTTCAAATGGCTAAAAGCTTAATCAGAAGATTTTTCAAATTTCAACTATAAAGATTTCAAAGATTACAAAATGAGGAGACTGACTGACTAAAAGAGGACATTGCACTTCATTACTTAGATGTGTTGATGATCGAGAAATTGATTACATTATAATTGAAGTTCATGAAGAGTCTATGAAAACCACTCGGGAGGTAGAGCTCTAGCTGAAAAAGTTTTGAAGCTAGCTACTATTGACCTATTATAAAGAATGATGCTTAGGAAATTGTTAGAAAGTATGATAAGTTCCAAAGATTTGCTAATTTCTGAGATAACCTATTTACGAGCTGACACTAATCTAAAGTCCTTAGCTATTTGCTTAATGGAGAATTGACATTATTAGACCATTCTCTTTGGGTAAGGGATAAAGAAAATTTACAATGGCAGCCATCGATTATTTTACTAAGTAAACAAAAGCAAAAGTCTTGTCAACTATCACCGAGCAGAACTTGAGAATATTTCTATGGTAGACATAGTTTGCAAATTTGGTATCCCCAAGATGGTGATCACTGATAATGGCAAACAATTTGAAAGAAGGCAATTTAATGGGCTGTTTGAAGAATTGAGCATCAGCCATCACTATTCATCACTCGAACACCTCAAGTTAATGACCAAGTAAAAGTCACCAATCGGTCTCTCTTCAAGATTATTAAAATGAAGCTGAACAAAGCCAAGAGCCTATGGGTAGATGAACTACCCAACATTTTGTGGGTGTATAGGACAACTGAAAAGGGTTATAATTAGATAGACATTGTTTTCCCTTACGTATAGGACAAATGCAGTTAATCCTATTAAAATTGGGCTTCCTAGCATAAAGATATAAATTTTAATCCATAAAAAAATAAAGAGATGATGAATGAGAAAATTGATCCACTAGAAGAAAGAAGGTTATAGGTCGCGATTAGAATGGCATTCTATCTGTAGAAGATGCGTTAGTATTACAATTTCAAAGCTCGCCCAAGGGAATTCGCTCCTGGGGACTTGGTGCTAAAAAGGGTGAATCAGTCAACAAGAAACCCACAAGAAGAGAAGTTTGGGCCAAACTGGAAAGAAAAAAGGAGCCTATTGATTGAAGAGACTTGGGGATAAGAAATTATCTCACCCTTGGCATGCTGAGAATTTACAAAAATATTATGTTTAAAATTCAATAATGATTATAATTCAACATTTTGTTATTAATGAAACTTGATATTTGAGCAGGTTTCAGCAAATTTCTATTATATGTAGTCTCTATTACAAGAATTCTTACTCGGTTCACGTTATCGAACAGTGCAGAGATCCTGCTCAACTCATGTGGCCAAGCAATATTAAAATAGCTCACGAGACCAATGCCTAAAAATGATAAATAATTATAAGAAATTTGATAATTTGATTATTGATGGTGTGATGATGTAATTGTTGATATATGATGTGGCTTACTAATTTAATTATGTATTTGGCACATGATTATCCAGCGTTGAATTAGTATGATTATAAATTATTTGGTTGTTACTGCATATTATATATATTTTTATTATATATTGTACAGACGAGTGGATTAGTATTCACGTCTCTATAGACTGTATTGCAGTTGAGAATCCCGGCAATTAGGTGAGGTCGCTGTGTTGGACTTAATTTTAAAGTATTTAAATTAATGTTTTTATTTTAAATTGGTCGAGACTGTATCTGTGATACCCCTCACTTTTGTGATGAATGAAATGGATGGTTTAATGTGGAATGAAATGAGTTGAGAGTGAATGAG
>JAVXUM010000036.1:29538699-29562160 GCA_035590655.1 Pouteria glomerata
AAACATTTTAAATTTGCAACATAAAAACAAAAAGTAAGAAATAAAAAAAAAAATTAATTTTTTTGACCATGGACTATACATTAATCTTTTCGGATCAGTTCGAATTGATTTTTTTTTAGGCCTCATTTGGTTTATTTTCTATTTTTTGTCTTCTGTTTTTATTTTTTTATTTTCTGTTTTAAACTCATTTTTCATTTTAAGTTTAAAAAAAAAAAGAAAACAATTTAAACGCATTTGATCACTTGTATTTTTAAATTTTGTTTTAGAAAATAGAAAATGAGTTTACACATAAAATAAAAAATGATAAAAAATTATTTTGAGTATTTTAACTCAAAATGAGAAAAACATAATATTTTTTGTTATTTTGTTTTAAAATTTTTAGAACATAAAACACATAAAATAAAAAACAGAAAATAAAAAATAAAAATTAAACCAAATGCCACCTTAATAATTGAATTCAAATCTAAATTTAAAAAATCTCGACATAATTGCTTTAGTTCGGTTGTTAAATTAGTATATTTTTATATTTTTAATTTAATTCCTTATCTAAAATTTGAAGTAGTAATTGCTTTGCATTTTTATGTTTTATTTTTGTTTTTCCCTTTTTTTTTTACATATTTTATATTTTAAAAATTTTAAAATAAAAAAAATACATTTAATTTAACATTTTTTATTTTCTCTGTTCCGTAATTTTTTCTTGTTTTAATTTAGAAAACTCAAAATGACTTTTTATTATTTTACATTTTATATATAAATTAATTTTATATTTTTTAAAACAAATTTTGAAAATACAAATAATCAAATAAATTTAATATTTTTTTCCTTATTTTAAAAAATATAAAATAGAAAATATGCCCAAAAAAAAGTATACTAAATATTAATTTATCATTAAATTCTAGGTGTAAACTTTTTAATTTAACAAAACCGACGAATGTTTAGGTTAAGTCTTAGGAGCTATATTAGGCATGAGGTGGAAGAATTAGCTCACAAGCAAAAGATCCAACCCACTAGTTCCAAAGGTTTATAATAATTAATGGTGGACAAGCTCCTAGGTTTCTTATGCTATCAATTGTTTTATATTATCATAATGTGCTTTTTGTTTGTAAATTAAAACAGAGAAACAACAATTTTTCACTCAATACCATGGGCGGAGCCACACAAAAGCAAAGAGAAAGCAAGTGATTCTCTTATACAAAATTATTAAAATATTCTTGGTATTTTAATTTTATTAAAAAATTAAAATTAATTCAAAATTTTTGAACATAAAAATAATCAATAAGAATCATAATCAAGTATTTATTTGTGAAATAAAGTGTATTTTTTTACTACACTAATAAATATTTTAAAACATAATATCAATAAATATAACATATAACGTAAAAAAAAATTTTATAAACAATAAAATTAATAATAATTGTTTTCTTAGTGATGAAAAATATCCTTATCAAACCTCAAGTACTCTTAAAAGGGTTAGTTAAACCATTGAAATATGAAAAGTATATTTACTGATTTAATATTTAAACATAATTTTATCTTTTCCTAAAAGTAACGTAGTTTTTATTCTATTTTTAATCTCGATATAATTCGTTATTTTATTTTTAAGTGCTTGGTGCCCCTCTTAGTTAAAATTCTGGATCCACCCTTACTCGATACCTTTGTTTTTAATTTATATAGGCTACATTTAATAAATTTAGTTGATAGTTATCATTTTTTTTTTATTTTTTTTAGAATGATCAAACTAAAATTTTTATATTTTATATTTTTTTAAATATTGAAGGATAAAAATATTAAATTATTAAAAAGTTAAATAGATAATTATTAAAAAATTAATTTTTTTCTTCCTAAATACAAAGAAATACTATCTATTTTGTAATTTGTTAGTAGTTAATTAAATTTTTTTCCTACTCAAGGGAAACAAAATTAGGTGTGAGGTGGAAGAATTAGCTCACAAGCAAAAGATCCAATCCACTAGTTCCAAAGGTTTTAAATAATTAATGGTGTGTAAGCTCCTAGGTTTATCGTGCTGTCAATTGTTTTGTATTATCATAATGTGCTGTTTTTTATATAAATTAAAATAGTGCGTAACAAGTTCTCACATGATATTTTTATTTTTAATTTCTTTATCTTAACATAAAGATTGTACAGCTTCAATAATCAATTCGATGAAGAGAAACAAATTAAAAAACTAGAAGGAAAGTACGAAAATATGTACTTTTCGTAATGTACAATTTTATTTTTACCCATTAACTTCTTACAAACTTATCATACATATTTATGTTAAAATAAAAATTGAAGAAAATGTAAATTTATTTTAAATTTAAAAAATTAACAATAATTCATATTAAATTCGTAAATTCAATAATTGAATCATACTGGTGTTTGGTTTAATGAAAATCTCTGAAAAATTCTGAAAATCTCTGAAAATTTTTAAAATTTATCTCACTGCACGCATTACGAACCCACAAATTATCTCATTTTATCTCACTTTTCATCACACCAAATAGTGTACATCTTTGAATAATATTTGTGACTTTATTACTCACAATAAAATTGTATAGTTTTTAATATTGATAAATATATATATTGTTTAGTGTGCTTGCCATAATAATTTATTCTATGATTTTTTTATTTTATTATTATTATTTACTATTGTTGATATATTCATCGCGTACCAAAAAAAAAATTAATTTTTATCAATTTTTCTAACTTTATCTGCTAACACAAAATCAATTTTTACTAACTTTCTCTAATTTTCTTCAATTTTCATTAACTTTCCAACTTTCAACAATTTTTTTTTTCAAAATTTATCAAATATTCAATTAACCATTAAATGTCATATGCTAGTTGCATATATAACATTATATATATATATTTTTTTGTGGCAATAAACATCTTTGTGTTTGGTTGCTAATGAAACAAAAACATGAATAAGAACGAAAATATCAACTTCGCTAAGTTAGCGATGGTTATAATAGTTATTTCATTTTAGTATAATTCAAAAATTATTAAATTTTTTTATCAAATATCTTAAAATTGTCCAAAATTAACTAAAAATTTTTATTTATTTTGCCAAATACTTAAACGTTACCAAAAGTTATTAAAAATTTCTATTTATTTTATCAAACGTACAAATTTTATAAAAAAAGTTACCAAAAATTAATAAAAATTTGACTTAAAAATGGATCCTTATGTATGACTATATTTAAAAATAGAATGAGAATATGAATTTAAAGATAAATGGTAATTTTATTTTGAAAAGACATTTAATAAATAAGAGTATATTTGTCAAATTATATACTACTAAAAGTTTTACAATTTGTGAAATTGTTAATTTTCATATTTAATTCCAGAAATTATGATTTCACAAATTTAGAAATATTAATGCCCTAGTTGCTTGGTAAAAATTTATCAAATATGAAAAATATTTTTTTTTGACAAATATTCCAGTTGTATACAATTAATTTTTTAAATAATATATATGTTTATTATTATTATTATTTATCTCAAAAATAATTTTTTTATTTTTTTTTTACCAAGCAAAAAAAGAAAGGTACAAAATTATGCTTTACCAAGCACTATGACTTTTACTGTAGCAGGGGCGGAAAGTTTCCGATGTGATCCGATCTTATCTGATGGTCCATTGTCTCTTTGGATGGACCAGACACACATTGACACGTCCCATCCGGGATATGCCTTACGCGGCTTCACTGGCTGCCTTTTGACCATACTGTTCCCTCCCAATAATCAATTTGACAGATATTTTTACTGTCAAACCTTTATTTATTTATTTTTTTTAACAGTCAAAAAGATAGGTTATTAAAAAATACTGTTAAAAAAATTGATTGAAAATCCACTGTTAATGAGAACACCTAATGCCAACTTTAAAAAATCTGTCTAATAACTAATAACTTTAACTTTTAGACACATTTTGAAAATATTCATTCAAGATGCATGTCAGTTCTTAAATTATTTGTAAAGGTTGAAGAAAAAAATAAAAAAATATATATTTATCCAATAATTGAAAAAAGCTGAGAAATAAAAGAAAAAAAAAAACTATCCACAGCCAAAGAAAAGCATTTTGATTTCAGGTAAAGGCTGAAGACTCAAATAAATATAGGAGGCGTTTGGGTCAATGAAAATTAATGAAGAATTTGAGTGATTTTTAGGTGTTTGATATGCAAATCACGTTTTTTAGAGATAAATAATAAAACTTTTTGAATTTTTGCTAACTTTTGGGCAGAGAAATCTATCAAAACGAATTTTCAGGTCCGTCGGAACGATTTAGTCGTAAGTGTAACTTTTGTATATAGAAATCAATCAGAACGCAGCGAGAAATTCATCGGAACGGTTTTGAAATCTCGTCAAAAAATATTGATAATAGATTTTGTTTGGTAACTAGGATGACGATAATCACATTAAAAAAATTATAGTTATTCCGTTAATCGAACTAGATTTATGTAATTTTTTTTAAAATATATTGACTTCTTTTTAAAAATTAGAATATGTGTAAATGTGTAAAAAAGTAACAGAGAATTTCAAAAATTTTCAATGAATACTAAAATATTAAAAATTTCATCATCTCAAAAGTAAGTAAAAATTGAATGAAAAAAAGGTAAATTAATAAAACTTTCAAAATAATATATTTTTGCACATAAAAAAAAATAAGTAAAAAATTATAAATATATCTTAATATGAAATAAATTTACGGTCTTCCAACTACTAAAAAGATTTAATAGTAAAATAATAATATATATTTTATTTTCATTCCATTTCTTCTTAACTCACAATCGAAGAGAAAAAAAGTTATTTTCTCTCTTTTACAAACTCACAAACAAATAAAAAATAAATATTATTTTTTTTTTCTCATCTCCTCCAAGTAATGTTTTATTTTGTTTTCTTTTATATTTCAAAAAAGACTAAACATTTAACTAAATAATTTTGTTTGTATGCAACTCTTTTCTTTTCCCCATAATTCTTTTGATATGACCCCGGGGGCGGGGTTAAGTGTCAATCTCTTACGAGGCTTGGGTAAAAGTGATAAAAATCGTGGTAAAAAAAAAAATAATAATAAATAATTACTTTTACGATGTTTACTCTTTAATTTTTAATCTACACTAAAAAGAGAAAGAAGACAATTAGACTTACTTTGGTAAATAAATAGTAGGAGACTGTTTTGTTTTGTTTTTTAATTATATATATTACCTTTTAAGCACATTATTAACATTATAAAAAATATGTTCAAAGTTAAAGAAAACCACATACAAGGCAAAAAAATTAAATTTTTTACTCATGCATCTTTTTTTATTTTTTATTTTGTAAGTTATTCTTACATTGGTTGTTCAACTTTTTAAGTTTTTTTTAGTAAATTTATTTTCTAAATATAAAAAACATATTTAAAATTTATAAAAAAATACAAAAAATTAAATTTTAATAAAAAAATCATATAAAACTAAAAGGAAACATAATTTTTTCATATTAGCTCAGCTGATCAGGCCCAGAAGAATTTGCTCTCCTGATGAATAACTCAGCTAATCAAAATTTTAATTTATTTCTCGTCGAAAACAGGTTTAATTCTTTTCCATATGACTAAAAGCTTACTTAATATTTAATTATTTTTTATTTTATTTGAAAAATTAAAATAAAATTATCTTAAAAAATAAATAATTATTAATTAAAAATGTTTAAATAGATAATAAGTAATTACGAGACATTTAATTTTGCAATCATTTGAAGATAAATTTTATCTTTTAATAATATTTTATTTTGATAAAGTCACAATTTTTTACTTCATAAATATTTTACAAAAAATAATTATTAAAAATACAAAAAAATTATTTTTCAAAAATTATTTTATTTTGAAATAAATGAAGCCAAAATTATGACTAAATTTTTGCAAATAAAATTTAGTTTTGTTGAAAAAAATAAAAAAATACATATGTGAGTATGATTTGGAGAGAATATAAATTAAAATAAATAAAATTTTCTTCCACTTTCATATTTGATTTTTTGATCAGAGAAAAATAAAAAGAAAAAATATAAATCACATAATCTTATTTTTGCTTCTTTTCCTTTAATTTCTCATATTTTTTCTTTTACTCTTTAAAGAAACATTCAAAGCGTCCATTTAATTTGCCAACTTTCATATGTTTTGTGTATTTTTGTAAAAAATGAAATAAAAGAAAATAAAAATATATTTAATTTAAAGAATCTTTTCTTAATGGTATACTTAATTGAAAATAACAAATAAAATATAAATTTTAAAATATAATAAAACTTGTTGTGGTATTTTGGAGTGTCCCACAATAATCTTGAGTAAAGAATTCCAAAATTTTTTAGTATATTTTGAAATTTTTTTAAATATCACTAAAATACTCTATATTTTTCTATAATATTTAAGAAATTAATGTGGAGTGGTGAGTGCATTTATCATTTTCTTTTATTTATTTGTATGAAGGTGTAAAAGTTTTAAGCATTTAAGCACATTAATGAATAAACAATTAAAAAAATAATCAAAAGAAAGAATAAGAAGTTGTGTGTCTAGGTCTTACATTGGTCAAAAGAATTTTTTAGCAAGTACCACTTAGCTAAATAAATTTAATTTTATTATATATATATATACACATACATACATTATATGTGTAACTTTAATTAATTTCTATTTTATCTAAAAATTTAAAATAAAAGTCTCTTAAATAATAAATAATGAGTAATTATTAATTAATAGTATTAAAGTAGATAATAAGTAGTTAAGGAGTATTCATATAAAATAAAAGAGCATATAAGAGTAGTTGATGGTTAAAAGAGATGGAAAATATAAAATAAAAATGTAAAATTACTTAATTAATCTACAAAAATTAAAAAAATTATTTATACATTAATTTTAAATAGTGACTGATAATTGATGGTTAAAGATTGTTAATAAAAAAAATAAAGGTTTCATCTAGTAATTTGGCTTCATATATTTTATAGTTTTACCATCACTTTGATATTTGTTTTATAATTTATCGGGACTCACTAAAATTTATAATTATTCAAACACTATCATAATATAAAAAATTACAAGTTTTAAAATTTTAAAAATTAGTCAAAGTAGACGGAATTTGATTTGGACACTTTTTGGCTCTAATAATTAAACCTGCCATTCATATGAAAATGACCTGCCATGCTAATCTCGTTAGGTCATCCGAACCCATCACGTTCGACATTTCTCTCCTTTTGTAAGAGTTGTTTGATTGATTAAAATTAGTTAAAATATATTATATTTTATTAATTATTTATATTTTTTAATTAAATATTATTATATATTATTTTTATATTAAATTTTTATAATTTACTTTATCTTTCCTATTAAATTTTTTTATCAATCAAACACACACAACTATAGAATTGCTTTCCCGCTGTGAGAGTCCGATAATGAACGTGATTTCTCTTCTTTTCTTTCTTCTTCTTTTTCTTAAAAAAAGCAATTAATTCCAATGATTTTTTTTATCCCATTTACTCCATCCGAAGTAAAAGAAAAAAAAAAGGGCGCGAGGAAACATTTAAGAGGAGAAAAAAAATAAAAATAGTTGTCTTTTATAAAAATATAACATTTTTTTGTTACAATTGGTAGAATGTGAAAAAAATTGAAAATAACTTTTTATTTGAGAAGTATGATAATTTTTAAAAATTATTAATGATTTTTTTATTTAAATCTAAAATAAAGAATAATAGGGTGGACCCGACTAAATACCAATACTCGACCCGACTGACCGAATACTATAACCCGACTGAAGGTCATACTCGAAAGGACTCAACTGATACTATTGACCCGACCGACTGTACATTCGTTTCCGATCAAAAATTTTCTAACTCTGCCGACCTACCGTAGGCCGAGGGTTCGATCTTCCCATATAAGATAAAATTGCTTATGTCACAGTCACGCGTATGTCCACCTTCTGACATATTCCGCTATACTCGCCTGCAGAGATATTGCTTGCCCACTAACAGTTTTGATAACTAAGCGAATGATATTAGTATTGGGATCTGTGAATCCAGGTAGCGAAATCTGATCGGATGTTAAGTATGATCCAGTACCATTCACATCTATAATTTCTATGAAGGATCAACATACATATATAAATATTTTTATCTTCGATGTCTAGGTACACACATTACGTTTATCTTTGCCGTTACTCTGCCAAAATACTCTCTCAGCTTTCTTACTAATTTAAGTATCGGAGACTCTTTGGCAGGCACCACACCGGTATTAAGGCAGCAATTTCAGACGACTCCGATCAGATTTGGATCATCCAGTACTCATCCGGATTCACTGTGTTATCAAAAAAAATTTTAAAAGTTTATTTTCTTTCTTTCTTTTTTTTTTCTTCCTTCTGTTGTAACACTCAGGACCCAAAGGAATTCTTATTTTCTTTATTTTCTCTTTTTTTTTTCATTGAAAAATTACAAAAAAAATAATTTTTTTATAAAATAATATTATTTTCATAAACACGATTTTTAAAACTCAAAAAAAGTGAACTTCAAAAATTTCATAGAGGGGGTGTTTAGAGTAACGAAAAACAATGAAAAATGTGGTTTGAGTGATATTTGGATGTTTGGTGGTAAATCACATTTTTCAGAAATGAATAGTGAAAAATATTAACTTTTACAGAGAAATCCGTCGGAACGGTTTTGAAATCCGTCAAAACGATTTTCAAATTTCTTCAAAAAAATATTGACAATGAGTATTGTTTGGTAGCTTAGATAACGGTGGTTACATTAAAAAAAAATTACAGCTATTCGATTAATCGAATTTGAGTTATGTAATTTTTTCTAGAGTTGTAATAGTATGAATGTGTAAAAAATAATAGATAATTTTAAAATTTTTAAAAATTTTTCAAAACTTTTTATAGCTCCAACAACCCAGAGTAAAAGAAAAAATGGTACGACCGAAATACCCCGATTTAGATGCAGCGGCAACCATTTAAAAAATCTGTCCATCCCTCTCCCATGCTCTCGCACACTTCATATAAATCCCCAATCGAAAGGTGGAGGATAACCCGTAAATCACAGCCGTTTGATTTCAATCAACGTACGAAAACCGTCACTTCAATTCCCAAAAAGGGTCGGATGGAGGGGAGAGGAGGGCCCAGTCATTCAATTATTATGCTGACGTGGCAGTCCGGGTTATAGCAAGTTTTCGATATATTAGAAGACGAAGCAAGCGACCAACAAGCAAAGAGCTTAGAGAGAGAAAGTTGTAGAGAGAGAGTAGGGTTTGCTCTCTCGTTAAAGGGGCCTGGTTTCTGGGAAGGTGGGTTTTACTAGAACGGTTCGATTTGATCCAATGGAGGACGGTAACAACGGCAGGATGACGGGGGTCGTGAAGTGGTTCAGTGACCAGAAGGGATTTGGGTTCATCACTCCTGACGACGGCGGTGAAGATCTGTTCGTTCACCAGTCTTCGATTCGTGCTGAGGGCTTCCGCAGCCTTGGAGATGGCGAGACCGTCGAGTTTGTGATCGATTCCGGTGATGACGGCCGTACCAAAGCCGTTGACGTTACTGGGCCAAACGGAGCACCGGTTCAAGGAAGCACACGCGGCGGCGGTGGAGGCAGTAGGAGCGGCGGCGGGTATGGTGGTGATGGAGGTAGAGGTGGAACCCGAAGTGGACGCGGCGGTGGAGGGGGATACGGAGGTGGATATGGTGGTGGAGGCGGGTACGGAGGGGGAGGTGGTTATGGCGGCGGCGGCGGTGGCGGTAATACTTGCTTTAAGTGTGGTGAATCAGGGCATATGGCAAGGGACTGCTATCAAGGAGGCGGCGGAGGAGGCGGGAGGTACGGCGGTGGCGGAGGAGGAGGAGGAGGAGGCGGTGGTTGCTACAACTGTGGGGAGCAAGGGCACTTTGCCCGTGAATGCCCTAACGCTGCTCGCTAAAATAGGTAAAAGGAAGTGGGTCGAGCGTGGGGTCTTCACGCTGTACCCACTCTTTCCTCTATTTGCTTTTTACTAATTTTTACTGTGGGTGTGGGTGTTAGTTTTTGTCAATCGGTGAACCATACATATCATAGTTTTGTGAGGATTATGGCTGTCGAAATGGTCACCTTCTCTCTGCTATCTATTTTTAATTAAGTGTTGCTTTTGCTAGGCTTTTGTCGGATATGGTTGGTAGTTTGTAAGCTCTTTTCTAAGCTGTTGATGGTTGTGTGATGATGGGTTTTTCAGTAGTAGAGGATGACTTCCTCTGTCTCTGCAGACACATATATAAATATACACATGTATATGAATACATGTCGTTTTGCTATGGTAGAAAATTCGATCTTTACTGGCTTCATTTCTATTTCTATTTCTATTTCCCTCTTGGTATTATTTGTAGACCTTGTGGAATTTTCTGAATTTTTGTCACGGTCTCTCCTCTTTTTTCATGTTGTCGGGGTCAAGAAAATGACTCCTAAACATGTGATGTGTCCTTTTCTTTTGCTTCAGTTTTTTTGTTTACGGGTGTGTTTGGAGTTTTATAAAATAAAAAGTTAATGACTTAGCTTGTTAGGCTTTGTGTAGTGAGTAAAAAATTTAAATTTTATAATCTCGAATGTAGAGATTTATAGAATTTTGTATTATTTCGTAAAGCCCAAACAGGGACATGTGTGGGGGACATGGGCCCGTAGAAATACTTTCCAATTGTTGGTAAAAGTTTCTGAACAATTTTCAACAGGAAATAGTAAATAATAATAATTAAATATTTCAATTAAAGCAACCGAAATTCCCAATACTCTTTTTGAATGTTAGTGGTCTTATAAGGTGGTGTTTGGTGTTCTAAACAAACCCGACGACAACAAAAGAAAAAAAAAAGAAACTTTTATTGAATGTTGGTAGTCTTATAAGGTGGTGTTTGGATTGGTAAATAAACACGACGACTAGCAGTTTTCCAGTGGGATTACCTAAGGAAAAATGTTTGTCATTGAGTGTTGGCGGAGGGAAGTGCTAGGCTAATCTGGCTTTGGTTTTCCCGGAGTGTGTATTTGGCATGGGATAAAAAATAATGGGGGAGTAAAGTTTTAATTTTAAACATATTGGGTCGTGTACTAGTGAACGTTAACTTTTTACTTTCTAGAAAATAAGTAATTTGTGTTTGTTATGTCAAACATGTTGGAAAATATTTTTAACCTTTTTGGAAGTTCAAATTGTGAATTTTGACCTGTTAAAAATTAATAATTATTTTTGGTATTAGAAACAAGTAAAGAAACATTTTTCAACATTTTTGCATGCCCAAAATTAAATAAAAAAAATGGATTTATTGGTCCAACAGTCAATTTTATCTTATAATAAACATGTTAAGAAATGTATTTCAACAACTTTAAAAATTTAAAATGCGAATCTTTAAAAAAAAAAGAAAAAAGGAAAGTCCTATGGGCACCATGGCTAATTTGTTGTGGATTAATCTCGAGGGATTGTTTAATTGGTACGATTATGGGTTTGTTTTTAAGTAATTATTAGTTCGAATCTTTTCAAGGTCATTAGAGTTTATTTTTAAGTGGTTATTAGTTCGAATTTTTTCAAGGTCATTAGAAGTTTATCTGAACGTTAACTTTAAGATTCTCATGGAATAGTTGAGATATACCCAAATCAGCTCGGACACCTTGAGTTATAAAAGAAAAAAGTTTGTGCTCTGACACCTTGAGTTATAAAAAAAAAAAAAATTGTTGTGAATTGCTTACTCGACAAGTATCTTTGAGTAAAATTTTTTATTCTTTTTGGAAGTTTAATGTGTAAAATTGGGGGAAAAAGTTTATGGTTAGATGGTTGTTTTTTTTTTTTTTTTTAATTATCTGGTTTGGATTAAGTGAAAATTTGTTTAGTAAGGAATATGTCTGATACTTTTGGGAAGCTATGTGAAACTTTGGAAAGAAGGTAAGTTCAAGAATAAAATGGTGATTTTTTGGTCCAAATTTGGATTTGGACTAATATTCACTTAGTTGGAGGAATATTTTTGCAGATTTTTTGAAAATTCAAAATATGAATGTTGTCCAAAAAATAAGTTTATTGGTAAAATAGTTACTTTTTATTTATATCCAGATTAGGTCAAATATTACTTATTTAACAAGAATCATGTTGAGAATTATTTATTACAATTTTGGGAGACTTAGAATTTAAATATGGGAAAATAGGCTCAAGCGAAGAATTGTAATTTTTTTTGGTCCAAACTCAAATTAGACCAAAATTAGTTTTTTTTTTCTTTGTAAAATATTTTGAGAAATATTTAGAATTCCAAAATTCACTTTTGGATTTTTTGGGTAAAAAATGAGTAAGGGTTAAATGATCATTTTTGTCCTGAATTCGAAACATGTTACTATTTTTTTAATTGATAAAAAATTTGTTAAGAAATATTATTTGATTCCATAAAAATTTTTAATTATGAATTTACACTGAAAATAAGTCTGGGGGTAAAACAGTCCATTTACTCATGTTTTTAGGTGAGTTGATAAAAGTGAATATATTTTAACTTTCCTTATTTTTGTAAATTTTTAATCATTTTGCAGTGGAGATTAAAATTTTGTCCTTATCTGCGAGGTTGTAAACGGGTATAAGAGGAAGTAAGAGAAGATAAAAAAAAATTTACATTTGCTTGAGAGTCGATGAATGAGAGAGAAGGGAAAGTAAAGAAGGTGATTTATTTACTTCATTTACCTTCATTAACTTCTTTTTCACTCCCAATTTGAAAAGCTGACAAGTTGAAAAACATTTTAAAATTTTTTTCTCTATTTTACTTTTGGTATTTTTTGTTATTTTAAAATTATAAAATCATTTACAAATACTAAATTTGAAAAAATTTAAGAAAATAACTGATTGTTAGATCTATAAATCTTACTTTGAAATAAATGTTTGGAATTGTAAATCTAAAATCAAAATAACAAGCACACAATCCACAAGAAACTTAAAATTAATTAAATTACTTAAAATAAAGAGAAAAACTTCGAATCGTTAATACGGATTAGACAAAATATTTCAACATAGACCGAAGGTTACAAAAATTTCACTCGATAGACTAAAAATTTTCTCAATAAACATTCCTATTTATTTACTTGTTCCATTTTTTTTTTATTATTGATTATTAAACATGTGCAATGCATCTTTTTGGTAAAGATTTTTTTATTAATTTGACATTTGTTTATATTTTCGCAAATCTTTTGTAGTTTATGTATTTTAACACTTATTGCATTTATAATTTTTTTTTTATTTTATTTCGTTACATTATATTTAAAATGTATAGTTATATGGGGATTAATATCTTTATTTATTTAAATAATTTGAGGATAATGACAAAAGTTTGTAAGAAAAAAAATGTTAATAAATCTATTTTTTACTTGATTAAGAGTATTTGTTCAAATTTATATAGACTATTTTTTTTAAATAAAAATAATTACATTATTTCGAATTATACATAAGAATAGTTAGTTAAAAAATAATACTTTTATTATTTCACTTAATGAAAAGAAAATGAAATACAAGAAATTATTTATAAAACATATTAAGCTTGCCCAAATAAAGATAATTATTTAAAATAAAATAAGCGAAGAAAGCCATACATTCATTTAATTTTATTTTCGTAGTTATGTACACGGGGTCGTATCGGGTCACTGCTCATATCCGATTATCCGAGTTAGGCTTGGGTCACCCTGATCAGCCGTCTTTCGTGTTAAAATTTTAGAAAGGCCAATGAAATGGGACAAAGGCAAAAAAAATCTTAGCCTTAGCCTTAGCCTTAGCCCCACTCGGAAGGGAGTCGGCCATCGAATCCCCCCGATCGGACAAATCGAAGTCTGCGACGCCCTTATTTCATATCTACGTTTTCTCATAATTACAAGATTTTGAAAAATAAAGATAAATATAAATTAAGACATTACACGAATTAAATACTAAATAATCCAGATAAACTATAAAACCTATTCTCGTTAAGCATAAACATTTAACATTTAAAAGAATAAAAATAACAATTCTTATTAATTGATTATCCAAAGCTCAATTATCTTAATTCCATCTTCAAAATCATTACCCGAAGCTCAATTATAAGATTAATACGACTTGTAGGACAGCAAAAAAATGGGGATATATATTTATATACACACACACTATGAAATTCGAATCTTACATTGAGCTTCGTTTGGTTGCACAATAAAGTTAAAAAATTATCAAATTGATAAAGTTGGTGTTTGGTAAAACACAAACTTTTATCACTTTTCTAATTTACTACAATAATTTACTCTTTAGCAAATACATAAAAGTTGTTAATATGAGATCCCACATCGGTTGGAGAGGAGAACGAAGCCTGCCTAATAAGTAGAAGATTGAAATCTCTCCCTTGAGGACGCATTTTGGGAGGCACTGGGGTAACTTTCGCCAAGAACAAAACCGTGAGAGCTTGCCGGTGAGAGACCCGAGGGGCCAAAGCGGACAATATATTCAAGCGGTGGTGGTCCCGAGCTATTACAAATGGTATCAAAGCCAGTATTGTGAGATCCCACATCAGTTGGAGAGATGAACGAAACCTGCCTAATAAGTAGGAGGTTGACGCGTTTTGGGGGGCACTGGGGTACCCTTGCCAAGAACAAAATCGTGAGGACTTGCTCAGGAGAGACCCGAGAAACTAAAGCGGACAATATCTTCAAGCGGTGTTGGTCCCGGGCTGTTACAGCTAGAAATTTTATCAAATTGCTAAAAATTACTAAAAGTTATTAAAAATGTTATCAAACACTCAAAAATTATAAAAAACTACTAAAAATTGTAACTTACTTCACCAAATATACAAAAAATTACAACTAATAACTTTTAACTAAAAATTAATTAAAAATTGCTAAAAATTGTGACTCTAAATGCCCTCTAAATTATTAAAATAAAATATGAATTGTTCAAATAAATAAATATATAAATTCACTAAAAACTATTAAAAACAAACAATTTAAAAAATGGGTGCCAACTAAATCTCTAACCAAAAATGCTATTGAATCACCAAAAAAAAGAGACGGGAGGGGGGGGGGGTGGTTAAAAATTGATGGAACCTTTTATGGACTTTTCTGCTTTCTTGCATCTCTGTCACTCATGACCCAAGGAAACAACAATTACCAGATAAAACTGGGAAGATGAAATTAATGCGGCAGCTTTATTAAGATGGCCAAATCTGCTCCTCCCAACCTCTGATTTGGGGCATCTGTCGATTGAGAAAGCGACAAAAGAAAAAAAAAAAAGTTGACTTAGAATAAAAAACAACGTTAGCCTTATGTTCGTGTTGATTATTGTACATTATTGAGCTTATTTATCTAACATATATATATATATATATATCAAATCAACCAAGCAATATCTCAAACTAACAGAAAATTTGAATGGAAGCATATATATTGAATAATTTGAAAAAATAGGAGAAATTAAAATGCATAAAAAATTTAATTAATATAAGTGAAAAAAAATTAAAGAATTCTAATTATTCGGTAAATTTTTAGCTCATCTTTTTCATGGACCTCCATTTTCTTATATTCCCGAAAACTCCCTTTTCGATCCAAACCTACAAGTAAGAAAAAGGTTAAAATGAAACGGTCGGAGGTCGTTTCCGACCAAAAACTCTCTAATAGTTAAGTCAGTTCTCAGCATTAATGATAATCTAATGTAAGTAAAGAAAGTACTGAAGGAGAAAGAAAAGAGAAATCTAGATAAATAGGGAAGAACCCACACCTTGGCTCATTTTTTATATTTATAGTATAAGGACTAACATATTTTTTATTGATTTAACTATACAATGGCAGTAGTAAGTGAAAATGTTAAATATTAGATAATAGTATTAAATGTTATATGATGTAGGTCTTGAGATATGTGAGATAGTGTCTAAATGTATTCTGTGAATTTTGTTTCGTAATGCACTTGAGTATTGTAAGTAAAGTAACTATACAATATAACTATCAAAAGATTTAGTCCTAATTTAATTAGAATATACTCTTGATTTGGGGCGCAATTTGTGACTGGGGGAGCAATTTGTGATCGAAAAAGTATTATGGTGGGTAAAATATTTTTTTGACTGCACACTAACCATTACTGTACCCCACCCTCACCATGTAAAACAAATTCACCTTCATATAATTGAAATCTAAACCTCTATCTTATGCCATACATTATAAACTCACTTTCCACACAATTGAAACTTACTCAATCCCGTTCTTTTTTCTCTCAAATTGTCACATGAGATAAATATCTTATCAAATATTATGTTTTGTAATATAGATATATATACAATATATAGTATTTGATCCGGACGGATGAAGAGACTTGCAGCTTAAGGACTCTCATCCGTCTTAACTTCCGTAATCTTTCACACTTCTAATTATGTACTTAAAATTTACCGATCTCAATTCTCAAATTTCTCAATCATTTTGA
Organism: Pouteria glomerata; assembly: GCA_035590655.1. Classification (NCBI taxonomy): domain Eukaryota; kingdom Viridiplantae; phylum Streptophyta; class Magnoliopsida; order Ericales; family Sapotaceae; genus Pouteria; species Pouteria glomerata. The sequence goes on from JAVXUM010000036.1 coordinate 29,555,105, forward strand.
AGATAATATAATAAATATTTAAAAATATCTACTTACAAAAATAAAATAAAAAACTAATGCATTATACAACAAATATTGTTATTTAAAATTAAATAAAAATTTTTTTCTTTTCATTTTTCTATAATTTTACGAGCCTTTTATGTAACGAAAGAAAAAAAAAAAAAAACAAATTAGGCATCATACCAATGGAATACTAAATATTCAGGATAAAGTATAAAAGGTATTCTGGTTAAGTAAAAATATTAATTGAAAAATCAAATTAAAAGAGAGACAAGCGTATTTAATTGGGCTGGTAAAACAGGAATGAATATATGATGGATTTACTTTCCCCTCTAACTGTCTTATTGTTAATGTCTGTTGTGGGACTTAAATTTTTTCTCTACTTCTGTATGAGATTGATTAACTAATTAATTAATGGTTCTTCCAATATATATATATGCATACATACATACATATAATTACAAGATTTCAAGTTGTCCATTTCTTTCACTCTCATTTGCATGACTAAGGGGACATTTGCTAGTTCAATTTTTAATGGTTTTTGGTATTTTTTTATACTAAAAATTGGTAGTTGAAAGTAATGTTTAATAGTTTTTAATAACTTTAAGTGTTTGATAAAATTTTTGATAACTTTTGGTGCGTTTAATAAAAATTAAAGTAACTTTTGAATTGAATAAGTTATTATATTTGAGGTAAAAAAAATAAAAATTAATATTTTATTAAACACCCAACAAGTAAAAGTTGGTCAATTTTTGTTAAAATTAATTTAGGCTTGGTATGAGAAAGAAAAAAGTTAACTTTTTTTGTAGTTGATTACTAACTAATTTTTTAGTAGTTAGTTTTTTAACTTTTTATTGATTTGACAGTTTTACCTTTCATAATTTAAAAAAAAATTAAAATGTAACTGAGTAATTTTAGTGATTTAAAAAAAATAAAAAAAAAAAATGAGTAATTGAGTTGCCAAAAGAGCCTTAAACCGCCAAACAGTGCCTTAAACTACCAAACGGCAGCTAACGTTGGACTTGTTTTCTCCCACCGACAAAGGGCACTTCCCATTGATCGGCCGGTTTTTGAAGTATTTGGCGTTAGGTGTTTATTCATGTTAGTCATAATAACGAGGCCAGTTCGCGGATATGACATCATAGCCAGTTATTTAGTTTTTTTTTTTTTTTAAATAATTAAATTTATTTTTTATTTTTAAATTCTTTTAAGTTATAAAAGATAAAATTATTAAATTAATCAAAAATTAATAAGTTTCCCAAATATGAAAAAGTTAATTTGTTTACTTCTCAAACTAAGCCTAAATTTAAGTGTTTGGGCTCGTTTATTATTTATACATAATTAAATAATTTTTTAAATTAGTTAAATAACTTATTTTTAATATCATTGCGTAGTGCATGGGTTTTTCTTTTAAATTATATTATAATTTATCAAAGATTTTGCCAAAATGAGAATAGAAAAAAATGCCTCTTAAACTATACACGATAAAATGGTGAAAAGGACACGGCAAGTTCTCATAATTTAGTTATGATGAAATAAAATGAAATGCAGTCAAAAGTTATCAAAATTATTTTTTAAAACAATTAAAATAAATTTTATATTTTTATTATTAATAATCATCAAAAGAAGCATGTTTAATTTTTTCCAGAAGTTAATTTGGGCAAAAATGAACCAAGGGATGTAATGGTCATTTTCTTTTATCTAAATTAGGTAGATTTAAAATTTGCTCAATTGATGACAAATATGTTGAGACAATTTGGGTAGTCCGTACTGTGAATTTGGGCCCAAGATAAGGAGCAAGCGTAAAACTATAATTTTTTTGACCTGTGGTTGAAATGGTCCAAAATTTGTTGCGTTGATAAGAGACTTGTTAAGTAATATTTGGCACCATTTTGGAAAGCCTAAATTGTGAACATGGGTCAAAAATAGGCCCAATGATAAAATTATTATTTTTTGTCTGAGTTTACTTTTGGATAAAATTTACTTAATTAATAATAAGTATGTCAAGTAATGGGAGCGGTATCAGTGAAGATTCCAAAATTAATATGGGTATTGAATTCAGTAAAGATTTTAAGATTAATCGTGTTTTAATAAAAACAGTATCAGTGAGAATGCCTATAAAAGAATGTATAAAGCGAACAACACTTATTATGAAGGTTTTCGGTGTACGGATGAAAATAGTTTATAATCATTTTATATTATCAATTTATCATTTTTCTAAACTCATAGACAAGGATTCAATAATCAAGGCATAGCATTAACCAAAATTTTCATATATATGGTTTTCTTTGCTACATTAAGCTAGGAAATAGAACGGTGCTCTCTAATGACCTAAACAACAACATTTTTTTTCTTTTTTTTTTTTTTTCCCAAAGATGACTCTGTTTATGGTGGGAAGGAATTGAGATTGGCCATTGCATGTGGTTGGGGAGCCTACGACACTTGTGTTTTTTGGAATGAAGCGACGCCAATGTAAGAGAAGATTTCATGCGGTGATTATAAGTGGTTCATGGGCTGTGAAGGCGGTGGTGGAAATTGGCCGGTGGAGGAGGAATGGCGGTGGAGTTCAGGTGTGGCGGTGGAAGTGGCTGCGGAGGGCACTGGTAGCACTTGGTGAACAGCCCGAAAGTGTCGATTTGGTGTATGAAGTTTGTCATGCTGGCCCACCCACCAAATCCAAACCCAACCACGAAGACCCACACCACCACAAACACATTGATCGTGTACGCGCCGGCCCACCTTCCCAACAACTTCGGTGGCTGCTCTATCGCGTTCTGCATCACAAAAATCACAATCTAACGGTCAGAATCAAATCAATAAAACACACGTGTGACGTGTTCAGTCAAAACATTTAAGACGGGAGTGATACGATACGTGAAGGAGCATGGTTGTTAATTACCTCGCGGGCCGCGGCTGATTTGTAGGTGACCATGTGAGCGAGAGCAGGGATGATATAGACTGTGAAGCTGACGAGCAGCGATCCAACGGTGGAGTTGATGGGACCAAAGAAGGGGAAGATGATGGCCAGGAACCAGATGGGGACCACCACAGGCAATCTGGTCGCCGCACGCTTGCACAAGCTCTTGCACTCGTGCATGCCTATGAGCTTTTCCCAGACAAAGTATAAAGGCGTGCAAGCGAACCCGAATGTGATAAACTGCACAAAACCAAAGGACGAAACAACATCAAATTCGTCGCAATATTACGGGAACGCTTCCGCTTTCGTTGAAACTCTCCTGATTCCATTGAAACAGTTATATATAAGTCAAATCTAATTTAGAACAATTGAATAATTATACTTAATACACATAATATTTAAAAATTATACTTATTTTTCTTAGATTAAAATATTATTAATACTGAGACTCTATGAATAAAATCAATCACTAAAATTTAATAAAAAAGATATTAAAATAACTAAAAAAATAAGTAAAAAATCTCAAAAAAATAAGTAAAAAAAAAAATTTTAATTTTTGTTAAAAAAAACTAACAAGATATGAGAGAAGGAGGGGTAAAATAAGAAAAATACTTATAATTTTGATTAGTTTGACATTTTATATTAAATTTTAATAATTAATTATATTGGAATGAGTTAATATTAATAATATTTCAAAATAGGAAAGTAATTGTAGCTTTAAATATTATAGGTAATAAATATAATTACTTAAGTGTTAAAAAAAATGTAAATATAATTTATTCAATCTAGGGATGATATATATACAAATAAAATTAGATCCGAAATTTCAAATATTTCAATCACTGACTCAAATTTATTGTCGAATCTTACTGTCTATTATATATATGTGTGTGTGTGTGTTTTTTTGTTTAACTTGCCTGATGAATGAGCATGAGAATGACAGCCATGTCTCTGAAGGGTGATTTAGGGAGGAGAGCAAAGGCATTGGAGTGATTGAGAAGCATATCCCCAAATGCCCAATACACTGCCGCCGCTGATGGAAGCGTCAGGGTCATCACATACAGTGTAGCCAGCAAGTATATAGCCTTGAACTTTTGTGGCTTCCACATTGCGTGCATTATCTCTCTGTCCACCAAAATTTTTTAGTATCATCTAATCAGCAGCCCTACATATATACACACACACTCCTCAACCTTGGTTGACAAATTCTTACTTGATTGTACAAATGTTCTCTGCCAAAGTTGTCACAATAATATGTGATATATATGGAGGAGAGGAATAATAAAAGGAGAGAAGTTGTTTGGAAGGGACTTCTCCCTATCTATTAGCATAATTTAAGTAAATAATCCTATAAAATTGATAAATATTTTTGTAATTTAGGAGAAGTTTAAGGCTAATTCTGTCACTAATAAGGATGTTTAGTTGACCAAAAAATATAACAAAAGTATAAAGATTTAGTGTAAAAGTAATATATAATGAAATTTGAATAAAAAAAAGTACAAAAAGTTAATGGATTTTAATTAAGTTTGATAAATCAAACGCTCCAATATAGGGTATAAAATTTTAATGAGAATTCTTCTTTTTTTTAAAGATGTTAATGCATTTTTAAATCGTTTAAGACCCAAAAGCAAAAAAAAATTGAATTTTGAATTTTTCTTCGTAAAAATAAACAGTATACAATAATATCACTTCAAATCATATGCTAAAACTATTACGATTGTGATTTGAAATAATTTCTCCTCGACATGGACGTGGGTTCTCTCATGCTCTCCCTTCGAAAGCTCTCGTGACAAAAGAGAGAAGTAGTAAGAAAGATCAGTTTCTTTTGGCTTTCTACATTTTGAAAAGAGTAGAAGGTTTCACTGAAAAAGGACGACTTTTTTGTCTATCCCATCCCTACGAAGGGCAATATTGGAATAAAGGTCCTACAGACATTATTTTAAGAGAGGTCTCTGGAGAATAACCTTTTAGATAAAGATTGCTCGCTCATTAATTATACGGTCGGGGAATAAGAAGCTTTTGGGCAGAGATTGGTCATGACGGCCTCTGGCATGCAAAGGCTACACAATTCATGTTGAATACATGCCAAGGTTAAGTCATTTTCAGGATGGATATTGACTGTTTTACCCTGCTAAAATTAAGACTTTCTGCATCGAAAACACACAGAAGGGAATCTGAAGTTGTCTTACACAGTGATAGCATGTCCCCCGAATGTGTAGAGAATGTTGGTTGCCCCTGTGAAGTAGAGTACCAGCTTGGTTGGTCCCGAATGTTTCACCCCCTCCACCTAGTGACCAATTAATTACACGTGACAATTAACTCATGAGCTGCAACTAGAAGTGTTCTCAGATGCGGGCCTCAATGCTCATTATTTTAAAAAAATTAGACGTATTAAATTACGCGATAGGGGTTGCAGTGTTTTTTGGCATTTCAGCAACAACCGAAGTGCCTTTTGTAATTCAGCGTCTGAAATGTGAAGTATCAACTACAGTTAGATTTTTTCTCTACACTTCAACCATTAAGGTGCAAAGACACTGCAGCCCTCTATCACAATTTTAAGCATAACAGTACCACTATCACAACATTCTCATTAATTTTTTTTTTTTTCCATATAGAAAAGCATTATTGGTGTTGCATTGACTAATAATTTTAATGGTTAAAAGACCAACCTGTCCATGGAGGAAAGAAGCAATAGTGAGGTACCAAGCTGTGTAAGTGGTCATTACCAAGCCCAGGAAGGACCAGATTCGGTAGTTGTGAAATGAAGGAATGAAGACTGTGGTAGCGCAGCAAGCTCCAAAGATGTAAGTCCAAGTTCTCTTGTCCAAGTTATCATTTATGTAATATATGTTACTGCACACACACACATATATATATAGATATATATATCAAAAGAGATAAAAGATACCCAGTTAAAAAAGAAATGCAGTGAATTGTCAGTGATTGGTTTTCTTTTATTGCTACCGAGAATAAAAGTCCTTAAAAATGAGAGAAGGGCCAAAGATTAGGGTGGCTAGGTACCTGGCACAAGCTATGAGTTGAATCACAGATCCAAACAGAAGAAATGTGCAATTGAATGCCAAACCCACGTTCCTCCAGTGTTTTCCAAGGAGCCCATCAAGAACTTCGAACCACTTGAATCGTAAACAAATGCAGAAAAAACAAATCATACCCATGTGAGGATCGGAATATATATCTGCTCTCTCTCTCTCTCTCTCTCTCTCTCTCTCTCTCTCTCTCTCTCTCTCTATATATATATATATATATTTGTATCAGAGAAAAAAAAAATTAACATTTTTTATGATTACCTGAATGACATGGTTTCTGAAATCAACTTTCTCTCTTTCTTTTCTGGTTCTGTACTCTACATAGAGAATGCTAATGAGGTAGGCTGTCCAGCTACCCAGCAAGCCATAGAATAGCTGAAAGAGCACCCCAGAGAGCATCCCCAGCTGAGAGAATGAGTATGGCAAGGTCAGCAGAACCTGAGCCACCTGAAAACAAACCAAAAAAACGAAAAAGTGAGAAGGAAAATTCTATTCTTCCCATGTAATTTCCGGCAAAATACAACCAGAATTATGACAATGGCAATGTCATGACTAACAACGATTGAAATTTTTGACTGCATAACATTAATGAGAATGAGACAAGAAACCTGATTTGAGGCACAGCTGAACCAAGCATCATAAACGGAGCCACCATGCCAGAAGAGCTCAGAAATTCTGGTCTTCATGTCCTTAGGCTTCCCTTCCGTCTCCATCTCCACATAGTTCCCTACAAGCACCTGCTCCACCACCTTCTCAGTCGCCATTTCTCTCTCTCTCTCTCTCTCTCTCTCTCTCTCTCTGTGTCTATATATATATAAGTTAGCTGTTTTTCTTCTTACTATTGCTCTGTTTGTGGAGATGGGTATCTCTCCAACATGCACTAGAGCATAAAGATGAATTAAGCTCAATGGGGCTGGCTTATAAGGATGAGAATTTTTCTATATCTCTATCCATATATATATATAGAGACACAAAAGACGTATACAGAGGAGGGACCTCGAAGGGTGGGAAAAGCTGTATTTGAAAGGTTTATTACACAGAGATTTTGGGAAGGGAGTTCTATCCGCTTTTGGAGCTTCAATTCAACTATTG
>JAVXUM010000036.1:29571466-29590392 GCA_035590655.1 Pouteria glomerata
CACCAATTTAACACCATATAAGCCTAGGGTATTCATACATTTCAACTCACCCTAGATTATCAACTAGTTCATTTCTAGGTTCCAATACATCACAACACAAGATTTGTTTCAAGAAGATCATCTACAATCAAATACATATATACACAAGGCAGCAAAGTCTTCCCAATTAAATGTCCTTGGTCCCACCATATTTAATGGAAATACCAACTCCACAAAAGCCAAATTGAAGAAGAAAACAAGAGAAATGGTCTTCCAATGATGTTTGACCGGATTTTCTCTCTTCTCCCATGACCAAGGTTTGGTCAAAATACATTGGAGTTGACTTGGTCAAAATTTCCCCTTCACAATTCAAGTGGTTGGACAGGGGGGAAGCATACTGGACCAGCTCGGGCGCACGCGGCTCGGGCGCCCGCCTGAGTACGGGCTTGGGCGCCTGCCGAGAGGGGTTTGGGCCTGGTGTTTGCAGCTTCTTCTCGGGCGCAGGAGGGGTTTCCAACACAGGCGCACGCCAGCTTGGACACTGACCGAGGCTAGTTTTGGCCTGGACCTCCAACTTCACCTCAACACGCGAACCTATCAATTTTTGGTCTCCAAACACCTATTACACACCGAAATTCATTCCGGCTCAATTTAAATGCTAATTTCATTCATCTCAAGAACCTGGGGTATCACAGTCTTCCTTCCTTACAAAAATTTCATCCTCGAAATTTTATTACACCATCATCAATATATAATTTTCATTCAAAAGTTACATAAGTCAAGAAAACAACTCGGGGTATCGTTCTCGCATTTCGGCTTCACGCTCCCATGTGGACTCTTCAACATCATGATGCTTCCATAACACTTGCACCAACGGAATAATCTTACCCCGAAGCACCTGATCTCGAGTGTCTAGAATTTGAACCGGCCTCACTTCATACTTAGCATCGGAGTCTACTTCCAACTCTTCCCAATTTAACACATGTGAGGGATCCGGAACATACTTTTGCAACATGAAAACGTGAAACACTTCGTGTACCCCCGATAACTGTGGTGGCAGCGCTAGTCTGTAGGCTACTTCTCCAACCCAAGCCAGTACCTCAAATGGACCAATGTAGCGAGGAGACAACTTTCCTCGCTTACCAAAGCGGAATTGCCCCTTGCAGGGTGACACCTTCAGAAACACATGATCTCCCACTTGAAATTCTAAAGGTCACCTACGCTGGTCAGCATAACTCTTCTATCGACTCCGGGCTGTCTCCAACCGTTGTCTGATCAGTGTTACTTTCTCATTTGTTTCCCAAACCAATTCTGGCCCCATAATAGCTGCTTCTCCGACTTGTGTCCAGCACACTGAGGATCTACACAGCCTATCATACAAGGTTTCAAATAAAGCCATGCTGATGCTGGCTTGGTAGCTGTTATTGTAAGTAAACTCCACCAGTGGCAAATGATCCTCCCAACTCCCTTTAAAGTCTAAGACACAAGCTCGAAGCATATCTTCTAGCACTTGAATGGTTCTTTTCGTCTGGCCATCAGTTTGGGGATGAAAAGCAGTGCTAAAGTATAAGTCTGTCCTTGCTTGAAACCTTTGCCAGAAACGAGAAACAAAACGGGAATCTCGGTTGGAGACAATAGAGGCTGGCGTGCCATGTAACTTTACAATTTCTCTAATATACAACCAGGCTAGGGAATCCAGGGAGTCTGTCATCTTCATAGCTAAGAAGTGAGCTGACTTTGTCAATCTATCCACGATTACCCAAATAGTATCATAACTCTTTCTTGTTCTTGGCAACCCAGACACGAAGTCCATAGTTACGTGTTCCCACTTCCACTCTGCAACAAGCAAATGTTGTAGTAGTCCCGCTGGCCGTTGATGCTCGGCCTTTACCTGCTGACACGTTAAGCACCATCCTATGAACTCTGCTACTTCCCTTTTTATCCCGGCCTAGTAAAACTGCCGTTTCAAGTCGTGATACATTTTTATACCCTCAGGGTGCACTGCTAGCTTAGAGTAGTGGAACTCCTTCAAGACATCATTTCTAACAGTTGAAGGCACAAAGATTCTGCCTTGGTATTTCAGTACTCCATTTTCCATTGTCTAGTCTGACCCTAACCCTTCTAACTTTTCCCTTAGCTCCTTAGCTTCTTGGTCTTCTTTTTGGGCTTCAATCACCTTGTGCATTAGGGCTAGATAGGCAACAGAAGAAGATAGCACTCCTCTTTCAATCTGTTCGTCCAATGTCAAGGCAAACTCGTTCACGACTCCCATCATCTCCCATTCTTTTATTGCCAAACTAGCCATGACACTTCTTGTTTTGTGACTCAGCGCACTGCCACTACATTGGCTTTACCGGGATGGTAGTGCAATTCAAAATCATAATCTTCCATGTACTCCATCCATATGCGCTGTTTCAAGTTCAAGTCTTTTTGTGTAAAAATGTACTTCAAACTCTTGTGGTCCGAAAAGACTTCGAACCGTTCACCATATAAGTAGTGCTGCCAAGTCTTTAAAACAAAAATCACAGCTACAAGCTCCAAATCGTATATAGGATAATTCTTTTCATGAGTCTTCAACTGTCTGGAGCCATGACTTACCACCCTCCCATTCTGCATCAGGACACAACCCAGTCTTTCCCGTGAAGCATCACAGTAAACTGAGTATCCTGCCCCCTTCTCCGGGATAATAAGTACTGGAACGGTGGTTAGCCTTCTCTTTATCTCTTAGAAAGCCCGCTCACATGAGTCATTCCATTCGAGCGTTACCCCTTTCCTTGTTAATTTAGTCAATGGAGCTGCTAGTCGTGAAAAGTCTAACACAAATCTTCGGTAGTACCCAGCCAACCTGAGGAAACTTCGTATCTCAAATACAATCCTGGGTTAAGACCACTCCATGGCAGCTGCAATCTTGGAGGGATCTACTGCCACTCCGTCCCGTGTTACTACATGCCCCAAAAACTTGACTTTCTTCAACCAGAAGTCGCATTTACTCAATTTGGCAAATAGTTGGTGGTCTTTTAGCCGTTGGAGTACTAACCGTAGGTGCTGTTCATGTTCTTCTTCCAACTTGGAGTATACTAGCACATCATCGATAAACACCACGACGAATTTGTTTAGAAACTCCTAGAAGACTCTGTTCATTAAGTCCATAAAGACTGCCGGAGCGTTTGTCAACCCAAATGGCATCACCAGGAACTCGTAATGGCCATATCGAGTCCTAAAAGCTGTCTTGGGAATATCTTCTTCCCGAATAAGCAACTGGTGATAACCGGACCGATGATCAATCTCAGAAAATACCATAGACCCCTTCAACTGGTCAAATAGATCATCGATCCTTGGTAGTGGGTATTTGTTCTTAATTGTCACCCGGTTGAGCCTCCGGTAGTCTATATACATCCGAAGAGTCCCATCTTTCTTGGCAGCAAATAGTGCCGAAGCACCCAAGGCGAGGTACTCGGCCTAATGAAGCCTTTTGCCAATAATTTTTCCAGCTGAGTTCTCAACTCCTCTAACTTAGCTGGTGCCAACCGGTAAGGAGGGATAGAAATCGGTTCCGTGCCTGGAACCAAGTCAATGCAGAACTCCACCTCTCGCTCCGGTGGCAACCCTGATGGATTATCCGGGAACACTTCGGGAAATTCTTTCACCACTCGCGATAACTCCATCTATTGGCTTTCATTCTCTTCCCCTACTACCAGATAGGCAAATAGGGTGCACAAGTCTGCTTTCTTCTAACTACCCCTCAAGGCCATATCAGAAATTTCACATCATTCTGCAAAGAAACGAATCAGGGCTCCTTCCGGGGTCAATAAGGTCACTCTATGGTCATAACAGTCAATCTTGGCTTGGTAGGACACCAACCAGTCCATCCTAAGAATTACATCAAAACCTCTCATCTCTAACACAATCAAATCACAACTAAAGACCAATTCTCTCCCGTTAAACACATCCTCCACTCGTAGCTCACACTCTTTGCACATTGTAGCTAAAGAAGAAAATCCCACTACTGGTGTCTCCACATGTAACAATAGGTCCATAGACGTGACCTCTAACCCTAATGCAGATATAAATTGAGTAGAAATGAATGAATGGGATGCACTCGTATCTAAACGAATAGTAGCATAGGAAGAGTAGACCAGGAAAATACCTTAGGTCACCATGGGCTCTGCTGGCCTTTTCTGCTGTGCCACAGTAAAAACTCGCCCTTATGTCTGTGAACCCTGAGGTCTGCCTCCCCGTTGAGTCTGAGAAGCTCCTCTCTGCGATTATGTTGTCCCGCTCTGTGCTACTCTAGGTAGGGGACCTCTTGGTTGGAATGGCTGCATAGACGTAGAGGAACGGCTGCCCTGATAACTCTGATCCTGGGGCTCCATCCTCCCTCTTATCTCGACCGTATGCTGCGGGCAATACCTTTGAATATGGCCCGCCTGCCCGCACTGGTAGCATATCCGGTTGTCCACCATTGGCCCACTACTAGGTCTACTGGCCGATCCTTGTTGTCTCAACAAAGGACACTCAGATCTTATGTGCCCCAGCTGACGACAGTGGTAGCAAAGGGGCTGTCCGAGGGCCGTTCCCTCTCCCCTCCTCGTCTGTTTGGGGGCCGCACTGTTTGATTTCGGGGGCTGCATCTGAGAGGTAGATGCACTCCCCTTGAACTTCTTTCTATTCTCCAATTCCTACTGCCTCCCCATACTTCGGCTATGCCGCTCTATCATGATTCTGGTCTCGTTTAAATCCGCCTCCACTGTCATAGCCCAATCCACTAACATATCATAATCGTTCAAGCCGAGAGGCACCATTCTGTTTCTCAACTCAGGCTTCAATCCTCTTTCAAAATTTTTGCACTTGAGATGGGTCGTGGGGATCAATTCAGGTGCATACTTAGATAGGGCGGTGAACTTCCTTTCATAGTCCCACATAGACATATTGCCCTGGATCAAATTAGCAAACTCCCTCCTTTTGGCATCTCGTAAGGCCTGTGGGAAGAAATGATCCCAGAATCTCTCTTTGAATTGCTCCCACGAGAGGCTCGCAACTCCTCCCGTCTCCTTCACATAATCTTACCATGCTGAGGCTCTGCCTTCCAACTGAAAGGTAGTCAAAGCTATCCGTGTAGCAGGCTCCATAATCTCCATTGCCGCTAGTATCTTTTCACAGCGGTCAATAAATTACTCGGCTACCTCCGTATCCGCCACACCATCGTATGTGGGACACTTTATCTTTCGAAACTTTTCTAGGGCTGTGGCACTTTCTGTCTTGTTAGCGGTGGTCCTGCCCTTGCTTCGCCAGCCAAGGCTGCCATGGCTGCAGCCATTTACTGGAAAAAGACTCCGGCATCGGCAACTGCCGGCTGGGGTGCTACAGACACCTCAGGGGGCCTTTCTTTAGCCTCGGCCATCTGCGGCACTTCGGCTGCCGCACTATACTGTGCCTTCTGCTCTTGCTGGATGGACGCACTAAGCGCTGGCTCCTGGGCGAGAGCCTCTTCTCTGCCTATTCCTCTACCTCGACCTCGACCTCAGCCTCGGCCCCGACCGCGGCCTCGCATATCCACTTCTTATCTTGGTGGCATTCTACACATCGCAACATAGGAAACCAAGATAAGTGCCACCAATAAAAGTACGCGAAGCTACATAACGCTAGACAAATAAACGCACACAAACACCTAAGCACATAATGTATGTCACATAAGCACACAAAATGATATGCAAAACATCCCATGTCCCTAGGTATTCTGACCTAAGCTCTGATACCATCCTGTCACGCCCCGAGCCAGGGACCCGAGGGTTGAGTGAAACACATAAAACATGAGACCTCGGGTTAACAACATTAGAGCAACGCTGCGGTCATGTAACGGACCCACAAAACTTCCTCTACTACATAAAAGCCTAAATGGTTTAAAAACCTGAACCTGTTACAAGTAAACCTGTATATAATATGCATCCACCACTCCAACATCCACCAAAACATACATTCTCATCAATCTAGCTCGTATAGCTAAAATGATAGGTATAAGTTCTATAAACGGGCCTTAAGGCCATTACATTCCAAAAAGAAAAACACACATATACATCCTCCAAACCTAAAACCAATATACATCACCGGCCAGAAGGCCACCTCCATCTCATAACCAACATACATAATTACACGACTTTCAAAATTTTATTTTATTTTTCTCAAGTATATATTCATTAAAATACAAATTGGCTACACTTGTGTGACCCTCCTTGCAAAGTCATCTAGCTGGACTTAGGGTTCATCTGGCCTCCCCTGTGTGGGTCCTGCAAGGGCATCTGTAGGGGTGTGAGCACTAAATGCGCGTGCTCACGACACTTTGTAATAATATGTATATGATGTATGCATGATGTTTATAAGTACCAAAAGATAATATGCATCATTAAAGTAACGAACGTGTTATAAACAATCAATATAACTCATGATCAATACAGCAATTTTTGAATTCTCAATAGCATGCAAAAGTTTAGGGTTTTCACTTGATACCATTTCCATCTTTTCACACACAAACACTGGGGTGGGTACAACTCAAGCGTGCTTTAGGATCTCAGCCCAGGGTGACGCTACGCCAAATGAATCACGGTTGTATCACTGAATCGTTCTTTAGGATCGCGGTCCAGGGCTACGATACGCCAAATTTACGAATCATTTCGTAGGCTACTAACCTACTGGTATGAACACCAACCCTGCGCAGGTTCTGGGACTTTCGACCTGAGGGTATCTCAGCCCCTACTTATTTTCCGTACCCCACTACCACCGTTAAAAATCAACCAATTTTATTTTTTTAGAACGCTTAAGTTCATCAATCATCACTTCATTCAACCATCATCATATACTATGCATTAAGTTACAACATTAACTTAAAAATAGCAAATGGATTCCAAATGCAATGCCATTTAAACCACATCAATTTCAACTCAAATACATCACTTTAACCAAGAAAAAAAATCAATTTTTGCTAAAAGGAAACTTGCAGTATTTTTCTATGTTTTTGCCTTCAATGGTTCACTTTAAGCCGCAACCATATAGAAATTTTGCAAGAATGATCAAGGCACTTTCCATGCACATTTAAACAAAGTTTCTAGGCTTAAATGGAGGTTCAATATACCCATTGTCACCAAAATTTCCAAATTTCAATTTAAGGCTAAGTTGAATAAGTTAGTGAAGTTTCAAGTCACCATAGCTATTCTCAACATCTCTAGGTTACTACATTCACTTCCATCAACTCTAGATCACCAATTTAACACCATATAAACCTAGGCTATTCATACATCTCAAACCACCTCAAGTCATCAAATAACTCATTCTAAATCCTCAATACATCACAACACAAGAATTACTTCCAGAAGAATTCTTTACCATCAAATACATATTAAGGAAGTGAGATATTCCCCTACCTCTCCTTCTTGGCCGAACCTTTGAGAGCTTCAAGAGAAACGGAAATCAACCCCTTTTGACTCCAAATTGAAGTGATTCAACTCTCCTTTCAAGATTCTTCTTCTTCTCTTTAATTTTACTAACACACCTTCAAGAGAAACCAATTTTCTTTTCAATTTATCTTCAAGACTTGAAAAGAGACTAACCTTCTTTAAATAGAATTAGAGCATGGAGAACTTACCAAAGGTTCAAGAAGCTCTCCTTCTTCTCTTCTCCTTCCTCATTTCTTCTCCTTTCTTCTTTCTTTTCTTTCTTCCCTTTCTTCCTTTCTTAGCCAAATGTTCGTTCTCCTTTACTTAGCTCACAAATGTTGTGTTGGTAAGTTTTGGAATGGTAAAACAAAAGGGCCAAACACTTATACCTTCACCCATGAAGTCACGTGGAAGACTTATCTTCCATTTGCTCCCTTGGTCAAGCTAGTTTCATTTCAACCAAATTTCTTCAACTCTCCTAACCAATTTAGTTCCATAAACTAATTAGTTTCCCATGAGCCAATCAAGGTCTTCCACATGGCAAGTCTTCCACTAACAAGATATATATATATACCTATATACACTTAAGTTAGCTGGCCAAGTCTTCCCCTCCATACATTCATCCAATATATATATATGTTAAGCAAGCAAAGTCTTCCCAAGTTAAGGCTCATGGTCCCACCACAATTAATGTGAATTTCCTATTCCCATAAAAGCCAAATGAAAAATAAAACAAAGTTAATGGTCTTCCAATCCTTTTTAGTTGGATCTCCTCTCCTCCTCCATGGTCAAGACATGGTCAAAAGTATTTGGATGTTGACTTGGTCAAAATCAAACTTCATAATTCACATGGCCAGATAAAGGGGGAAACACACTTGAGTGGCTCGGGCGCCCGCCATGGAATTCCTTGGGCGCACGCCGACTCGAGCTCCCGCCGATGGCTGATTCCTGGTGGTGGCTGCAGACCAACCTCGGGCGCATGTGGGAAACCTCGTGGGCGCACGTCAGCTTGGGCGTCCGCCTGAGCTTAGGCTCAGGCGCCCGCTGAGGCTGGTTCCCTCCTGGAATCTCCAAACCTCACCTCAACACTTGAATCAACCATGTTTTGGTTTCAAGGCGCCTATCACAACCTAAACTCATCCAAATTCAATTCAAACGTTATTTTCATTCATCTCAAGAACCTAGGGTATTACATTGTCAAACCATACTTAAAAAATTATAGTGTCAAATAGAAATTAAAAAAACTTACGTGTGACTCATTTGCCTATAAGTAATCCACCAGTTACCTTTTGTTGTATGCGTTTGTTTCCACTATCCACGAAAATTAATTAGCTTATTAGTCTCAAGATCTACCTATGAAAAAATAATACATAAGTACAAAACTATTGATATAAATGAAATACATAAACTAATAATTACCATGCTATGATGAGCAAGAACAAATACACGTGATCCCATCGAATGTGTAGTGGTTTGATGAGACCGATTCTGTGTATTTTTTAGACATTTCTCCTAAAAAAAAAACACGAGTTCAATGTTAAAGGCATATTGAAAATATATTGTTTAATGCGTATTCATATAAATTATATTAACTTGGTAACTAGCGTCTATCCATTTATTGTCAATGTGCCACTCCAATCAACTTGCAATAGACTAGATGATTAATGCCTTCTCTCCTTCTCCACACTAAATCCCTTATCCACCATGTTTTTAAACTACTTATACTATTTCAGCTGTAAGTCACTCAGTCAGGCCTTAAAATTAAACTTTCTAAAGATCTATATAAAATTCTAATAAACCTCTCCACTTGTTAATTAATTTAACGTTGAATGCTTTGACATCCTATTAAAACTAGATTTAGAAAGATTCGATGCCTTTTCACTTGGTGTACCAGTCTAATTCTTTACTTATGAGTAGAATTGCATCCAATTGAGCATGTTAAAATTTAAAGCGGAAATATATGAGCTATATGTTAAAAAATAATCAATATAAATAATTAAATGGAAAGATACACAATCTTCAAACAATAAAAATAAAAAATAGAGAAATATACAAAATGAATAAATAAATAAATAAATACTAGACAAATATGCAAAATACTTGTTTTAAAATAAAATATCAGATAGAATTAACTATCTCATCAAGATAAATAGCTACCACTACATTAGAATATGATTGTGTGCCAGCTTTATCCACTGGGTCCAAAATTATTGTATCAATATACAAAAATTGTTCAAAAATCTACCTAATTTATCTCTTAATTTGAAATAATTGTTTAGACAAATGCTAAAATTTCCAGTTTACCGCCAACATTCACAAAAGTGGAAGGCAAGACACCTTATATTTAAAAAAAAAAAAAAAAAAAAAAAAAAAAAGAGCTCACTAAAACATATACTATTCTTTCTATTATATAAAAAAATCATCTTTGAAGAGAACATACAAGAATCAAACATCACAATTTCTTTAATTTCATGAAAGAAAGGTTCCATCTTGTGGACTTTTAATCTACAACCATGGCACCAAAGATTCAAACTATCATGCTAATTAACCATTTGTTGCACAGAAGAAGATATTTAAGCCACCAAAGTCTCTAAATAGTTTAATCCATCAAACTGTGGTGCCAATTTCAATTTGACTATAAATGCTTAAGTGAATATTTTACTAGAAAGATATGTGATAAAAAATCATATTCACTCATCTGCAAAATGGTACAATATAAAAATAAAATTGGGTAGAAAATAGAGATTTGAAGTTATATGGAAACAAAGACCTGCCTACAACCAAAAAACAATAATGACATTCTCCACATTATCAAATACTTTTAGTGTATGATATAACTTCTAACTAAAACCATACAGAAAATTACCCTAACAAATTCAGAACAAAAAATTTCCCATATTTTATTAGGAGATTTAGAACAAACAATTTTAGGCATTGCTAGAAAATAAAGAAGCAACTACTAATTTATTGAAGGAATGTATACAATAAAATAATAAATCACACCTACAGATTTGTACAGAAAATACCCAAAAAAAAAAGAAAAATATCTACACAAAATTTTAGGGCTTTACAAACAAGTAGAAAAAGGCAAAAGGGAGGAGTTGGACCTTCCAAGGTAGTTGTGGTAGTGACCAAAGTAGCGATGATGGTACTGAGCAAAGTAGCCGCAGCCATTGGCAATCGTAACAGCGTGCATAGTAAGCAATGATAGTAGTAGTGTGTAGAATAAGCAGCGGCAGTGGCATAGGCAGTGGGACAGTAAATGCACAAGAAAGGGTAGATCCAGAGATAGGGGAGAAAGAGAGAGAGAAAATGGGGGCCAAAGGCAAAATAGAAAAGTCATGTACATTTTTTTCACTAAAAGCGAGGAAATAAAAATTTCATCACCAAATAACATTTTAGCAAGAAAAAGTAAAGTTGTATATTTTTCTTATTATAGACAAGCAAGCTTAAATTTGTCACCAAAAAATACTAAAGCCATGTATATTTTTTTCACCACAAAACAAGAAATAAAAATTCATCGCCAAATAACACTTTTAGCGAGGAAAATAAAGCTATAAAAAATTTGAAATACCTTTAACTAGGAAATGATTTCTTCACCTAAAGCCTTATACAATTTTTGCATAAACTTGAAAAATTGGAGGTATATTTTGCTACTATAGGTGAGAAAGTATAAATTTTGGCACTAAATAAGATTTTTAGCAAGAAAAATTTTCCTTGTTTGAAGTTGCCACACCCCTATTTTAGGATATATTTAATCATCTAAATAGAGAGAACATTTCTAAATCCTCTGTCCAAATTACAATACCAACATTGATAAGAAACATAACCTGAAAATAAAATAAACAGAAGTTTTTACCAGTTCTTAAAATATACATAAATATATAACTTTTAAAACCCATCAAACAAAACATTAGTCAACATTGTTATAACTCTAGGTTCGTATGAACAAACTTCAAATACCAACACAAAATTAAAACAAGAGAATAAACAACTCAGATTCTCCTCTAGGCACTTGCAATCACTTATAAACTCAACTTGAAATGTGCAAATTTAGGTGTGAGTATCACACACTCAGTAGATGTATTGTACTTAAAATAAAAGATAATAAATATGCACCAAAAATAATAAATAGTAGTTATATAAACAACTACCCTATAAACAAATGCTAATTAATTTAAATGTACCATAACTGATAATAATTAAAATATCTTAATGCATAATCCATCATCACTTTTCATTTATCGATCATCATCATCATCATCACTAGGCCCCAATTGGCCATATGATGGCATATTTGTATAATAAATGATTTAAATAATAATAAAACACATATTTGACCCTATTTGGCCTATGAGTTAAGCGCTCAACATTGGATAATGGCTTTAATTTAGCATGTCCCATTAGCTCCATCTGACTATATTATTTTCTCTGGCCTCACCTAGCATCATATTTTTTTTTGACCCCATCTGGCCTAGTCCCTTCATATCATAATGCAAGTGTAATGCATAAATCTCATGCTGATATACAAAATCCGTTTCATCGCCCAGTAGCAACAACCGTCTTTTTGATTGGTATGGCAATGGCCCTTTGGTTGGGTATTGGCTCCAAATTTATCAATCCACAAATAATCATAATCAACCATTAACACAAATAATTCAAAAATAGTTAACATTCTTTATCAACAAAAATAATTAATAAAAATAATAAAATAAAATTTATCAGCTCATATTTATTACTTTTTACCTTTAAGTTTAACAAACCCACCTTAAACGACCGATATTTTGAAAAAAATCAAATTATTGAAGTGGTTGTTGCTAATTATCCTTGAGTCCTAATTTTTAATCCAGATAAATTATACAAATCAGAAATTAAACGGTTAAAACATAATCTAAATCAGTTAATAATATAAATCTAATAAATAGAACATAACTACTACACCTTCCACATTTTTAATTTATTTAATCTTCTATAAAAAAAATTAATTTTAATCTAACAAAATAAAATAACTTACCTCGGCTATCCGGTCAAAAATTTTCAAGATTTTCCTCTCCTTGCTATTCTTTTCCCTCAATTTTACCTTACTATCTATTTTTTTTCCTTCTCATCGTGAGCTTCTCGCCGTTTCCTCACTATTTCTCTTGATCTCATGCTTATATGAGTCATATATATAGGTTCAAGCCTTGGCCAAGTCCACTACCCACCCTATGTTTCAAGCATCTATCCAAAATATACATATATATATTACTTTATCACATGGCTTAGCCGCCAACCACCCATACAAAACATAAAATATTATATATATATATGCTAGCCACATTCCACACGTAGCCAATGCCACCTAATATTAATTGATATATATCCATATCTTAATTTAATTAGTAGCTTAATTAATTCATTAATTAACTTAGATTAAAAAATTAACTAAATTTTTTAACATAGTACCAAATTAACATAATTAAATTATTAGGCATCAAATAAAAATTAAATTAATAATGCCATTAAGATTAAAAAATGAAAATTTAGGATGTTACAACTCTCTTCCCCTTAAGAAATTTTGCCCTTGAAATTCTTACCTAGCAGAAATAAATATAGGTATTGCTTTTGCATATTCTCCTCATTCTTTCAAGTGGTCTCCTCCACAGTGTGACTTATCAACAGTATTTTCACTAATGGTATTGTTTGATTCCACAAAACTTGATCCCTTCTATCCAAAATTTGTACCAACTCTTTCATATAAGACAAATCTTCTTTCAATTTAATTGGTTGGGAAGTCAACACGTAAGATGGATCTAAAATATACTTACACAACATTGACACATAGAACACGTCATGAAGTCTAGACAATTCTGGAGAGAGAGCCAACTTGTATACAATTTTCCCAATTCTTTATATAATCTCATAATGTCCAATATAGCGAGTACTTAATTTTCTCTTTTACTAATTCTTAGCATACCTTTCCAACAAGAAACTTTTAGAAACATTTTATCACCCACATAAAATTTCAATTCTTATCTGTAATTATTTGCATAACTTTTCTACCAACTTTGAGCTATTCTCAATCTGTCTTGTATGACCTCCACCTTGTCTACTGGTCCTGCACTAACTCTAGCCTATGTAATTTTCTTTCTTCTACTTCATCACAACAAATTGGAGTCCTATATTTGAGACCATATAAAGATTCAAACAATGCCATGTCAATATTGGAATGAAAACTATTATCATAAGAAAATTCCATCAATAGCAACAAATCATCCCAATTTCCTTTAAAATCTAACACACAAGCTTGTAGCATGTCTTTTAAAATCTAAATTATTCTCTCAGATTGTTTATCTGTTTGACGATGAAATGCAATACTAAACTTTAAAGTCATTCCCATAGGTAGTTGTAAACTAGGCCAAAATCTAGACGTAAATTTTGGATCTTTATCAGCCACAATAGACACAGGTGTACCATACAATCTCACTACCTCGTTGACATATAATGCAGCATACTTATCAGTCGTATAATTAGATTTCACAAGTAGGAAATGAGTTGACTTGGTTAACCTATCAATAATCACCCAAATAGAATCAAAACTTCTTTGAGTACGTGGGAATCCAATGATCAAATCCATGGTAATATATTCCTATTTCCACTCTGGAGTAGAAAGTGACTGTAATAATCCTATAGGACTTTGATGTTCTACTTGTACCTATTGACATGTCAAACATCTAACCACAAATTCTACAATTTCTTATTCCATACCAGTCTACCAATAATGTTTCCCAAGATCTCGATACATCTTTGTACTCCCAGGATGCATTGCATAAGAAGAATGGTATGTCTCATCTAAAATTCTCTTCTTTAATTCTGAATTTTCTTGTACACAAACTCTATCACCATAACAAAGTAACCTATCACCCCTAACCACAAAATCCGCTTGTGTATTATCGAATATTTGTTTCTGAATTTTCTACAATTAAACATCTTTTAACTATAATTCCCTGATACGATTAACTAATAATGGTCTCACCCTAAATTGAATAATCAAAGCATTTATTTTAATTACAACTAACTCTACACTCATATGTGTCAAATCATTAAATGTCTGAGTCTTCTAATACTAATTACAAGCTAGCATTCCCACAGACTTGTGACTCAGAACATTTTTTACCATGTTTGCTTTACCTGGGCGATAATGTATATTACAATCATAACCCTTCAGTAACTCTAACCATCTTCTTTATCTCAAATTCAGCTCTTTTTTAGTAAACAAATACTTTAAGCTTTGATGATCAGTGTAACTATCAATAGTCTTACCATATAATTAATGCATCTATAACTTTAGAGCAAACACAACTATAGCTAACTGCAAACTATAGGTTGGATAATTTTATTCATGAAATCTTAATTGTCTTGAAGCATATGTGATTACGTTTCCATTTTGCATTAAGACACATCCAAACCTTTGGCATGAAGCATCACTGTAAATTACAAATTCACCATTACCTAAAGGAAGTGCCAACACTGAAGCTGTAGTCACTCTAGCTTTCAATTTTTGGAAGTTTTTCTTACAACTATCACGTTATTCAAATTTAACACCCTTGCGAGTTAATTATGTCATAGGTGATGCAATAGAAGAAAAATTTTAAATAAAATGACAATAATATCCTGATAACCCAAGAAAACTATGTATGTCTGTCACACTAGTTGGACGCTCCCAATTCAATACTACCTCAACTTTCTTAGGATCAACACTGATACCATTATTTGAAATCACATGCCCTAAGAATACTACTCGATCTAACCAAAATTCACACTTACTGAGCTTTGCAAAAGCTGTTTCTCTTGCAGAATTTGTAAAACTATTATAAGATGTTATGCAATATCTTTCTTGCTCCTGGAGTAAACCAAAGTATCATTAATAAAAACAATCACAAAGACATCAAGATAGGGGTTAAATACTTTGTTCATCAACTCCATGAAAACCGCTAATGCATTGGTCAATCTAAAAGGCATAACAAGAAACTTATAATGCCCATATTTGGTTCTAAAAGCTATCTTAAACACATCATTATCCCGTACTTTAATATGATAGTACCTAGATTTCAAATCAATTTTTGAAAACATAGTAGCACTTTGGAACTGATCAAATAAATTATCAATTCTTGATAATGGATACATGTTCCTTACTGTTACTCAATTCAGTCGATAGTAATCAACACATAATCTCATGATACCATTTCTCTTTCTCACAAACAAGTCTGGTGCTCTTTATGATGATATACTAGGTCGAATAAAACTTTTGTGTAATAAATCTTGTAACTAAACTTTTAATGCCTATTTAATGAAAACAGTTGATACATTAGTCAATTCAAAAGGCATAACAAAAAACTCATAATGCCCATATCTGGTTTTGAAGACTGTTTTAGGCACATCATTATCCCATACTTCAATCTGATAGCACCCAAATTTCAAATCAATTTTGAGAACACAATAGCACCATGCAATTGATCAAGCAAATTGTCACCATGCAATTGATCAAGCAAATTGTCAATTCTTGGTAATAGATACCTATTCCTTACTGTTACTCAATTTAGTTGCTGGTAGTTAATACACAATCTCATGGTACCATCTTTCTTCTTCATAAACAAGATTGATGTTTCCTATAGTGATATACTAAGCCAAATAAAACCTTTGTCTAATAAATCTTGTAACTAAACTTTTAATTCTTTCAACTCGAAGGGTATCATTCTATAAGATGCAATTGAAATTGGTGTAGTTCCTAACAACAACTTAAGAGTAAATTCAATATCTCTATCTAAGATCACCCTTGACATATGATTTGGAAACACATCTAGATGCTCACACACAATATGTAGGTCATTAAGCTTAGTTTTAGGTCTTTTAGTATCAACCACATATCCAATAATTCCTTGACATCCCTTACTCAACAACTTCTTAGTTTTTAATACAAATATCGAGCAATTAGGGACGACCCTACGATCACCACTAAATACTGAATCTAGCTTTCTTAGGACTTTAAACGTCATTTCCTTGGTAAATCAATTGATACAAGCATAATATGCCGATAACCAAT
Source organism: Pouteria glomerata (assembly GCA_035590655.1). Classification (NCBI taxonomy): domain Eukaryota; kingdom Viridiplantae; phylum Streptophyta; class Magnoliopsida; order Ericales; family Sapotaceae; genus Pouteria; species Pouteria glomerata. The sequence goes on from JAVXUM010000036.1 coordinate 29,587,955, forward strand.
CTATACACAAAATAATGTCAAAATCATGTATGTCCAAAGGTATCAAATCAACAACTAAACCCCTGCTAGCTATTTGTACTACACAGTTCCTATATACATCCTTTGCTAAAATTATATCACTAGTAGGAGTAGCCACGACCAACACAGAATGTAGCTAGGAGAGTAGTTGTGTCACGCCCCGTGCCCGGAGACCCGGGGAGTGAGTGAATAACACTCATAATATGTCTAAATAGGTTAAACGTATCAGAGCACGCATTGGTCACGCAATGGACCCGCAAAACCTCCCCTATTATATATGGCCTAATTGGTTTATTTTCGGGTACCTGGAACACGATAACCTGTATAACATCCACGCATTTATACTACAATTAAAGGTACTAAAATTCATCCCGGCCATACATATGGCCCACCATAATTAAAAATAAGGGCATGCATCATAACTTAGGCTAAAAGAGTAAAAGATTATACGTTTACATAACTCGGCCTTAAGGCCGTTACATTTCTAAAATAGTTATAACAAGTACATTTTCTCACAACCTTTCTTTACATAATTACATTAACTCAAAATAAAATTAGTTTACACCATTTGAACCCCAAAATTATATACATTCATAATCGATGCAAAAATTAATAAAACGTTCCCAAAGTTGGCATATTTTTTTTTCTTAACGGCAGTCCAGGGCAAGCCTACTCCTCCTGTGCGGGTCCTGCATTGGCATCTGTAGAGGCGTGAGCACGGACAACTTGTGCTCACGTTACATTTCTAATAGTATGTATATGATGCAAAGCAATATAGCAATATAAAAAGGAAAAATATCCTGTAAGATAAATAAGGCACATAATTCAAAGTAAAATGCAAACTAATACTAACCAAGTTATGGGTTTTGTTCGGTTTTCCACTTTGGTAATTTAATTATTAATCTTTCACACAATCATCGGGAATTTGGGTACCTCTCCCAAACCGTTCTTTAGAGTCTCAGCCCAGGGCGACGGAACGCCACAATCCATACGGATAAATCACAAACCCGGTTTGTAGGTTACTAACCTACTGGTGGGGAAACCAACCCTGCGCAGGTTTCGGGACTCTCAACCCGAGGGTATCTCAAGACCCTTCCTATTTTCCGTACCCATAACCCCGGCAACACAATCAATCATATCGTTTCATTTCTTTTTTTTTTCTTAGAGATATATGTGCCTATCACATCACATTCCATTATCATCAAAACTCGCAATTACCATACAATCGCACCATATCAACATATGTTATAATGTATGTTTTAACAACACAATTTTACACTCAAATACATGAATTTAAATACAAACATTTTAGATTTTCATATCGTTATAGAGTGCAAAACTCTTCCATATACTCATGCATTCTATGTTTACTCCACATAATTTGGAAATCGACAAATTCATATAAATTATTTGGACTTCTTTCTCATACTTTTAAATACAATTTCTAAGTACAATTACGGATTTACAGATGTTATACGTTCCCAGTAATTTCAATCTATGTTAACATTAAACTTCCAAGATTTTTCTTTGTCATCTTATCTTTACAAATCTTCACACTTTTGTGTTACTCCTCCTAAATCTCTGTTTGAACCAAATGTATAAGACAATTTCCTTTCTCAGAATAGGTTTAAGATGTAAACTTCAAATCCTTTTCATGTCACTTGCAGTTAATAAATTCTCTAACTCCTAATATTTTGAAATCTGACACTTAGGAAGATAACCTCAACTCTTTTATACTATTCAAACCCCATTCAACTACCATAGAATCCCCATATACTTTAGATCATCATTTCAATGCCAAGTATTATTTAATCACTTAATGACCTCAAATCATTCCAATCCTTCTTAACATAACCATTTCTCATCTACTAGGTTACAACATTATTCCTAATTATCACATGAGAATAGTCCTCTACTATAACTTCAAATAATCATTTGTATGTACTTTTTAATTTAAGCTATTAAAATAACCTAAAACCCAAACCTAATTAAGCCCTAGACTTTCATCCTCATTTAGAGAACCAAATCATATAAGATGTAGGTTTTAAAGCCATCAAAGATACCTCAATCATTGGTTCTAATTTCTTTATGTCTACCTAGCTTCATATTATCAAACAAACATTATATATTATCACACAATTCCCAAAATTTACTATGCTAGCGTACTGAATAAACTTTCAATATATATATATATGTCACTAACCTTTGATTTTTCTATGTAAGCATAACTAAATAGACTCCTAACACCTTACTGATTCATTCAATCCCTTTTCAACTTCATTAAATCATCATAAAATCAAGCATCTATCAATTAGGTAAAGAACTTCCATCCAACAAGTGCACAACTCCCAAATTCATTCCATAAACCTACTAAGTAACCAATAAACAGACTACCAATACATTTATCAACATTTCAACTT
>JAVXUM010000036.1:29636905-29649151 GCA_035590655.1 Pouteria glomerata
AAACAAATACTTCACACAGTGGAACTCACGAATTTTATGTTAAATCCGGCCTTCTCATCTAGTTATCAAACAGAGCCTTAAAGTATTGATATTTGAAATAATCATTTCTTGGGTTCATTCAATGTTCGAATTTTGAATTTTAAATTACTGGTTATTACTATGATTCACCAACATAATTATATTGGTTTAACCCAATGGGCACCATCCAACCCGTTCACCACAATTTTTGTTTAAATAAAACAATCATTCCCATAAAAATGGATCTCTTCTCAATCATTAATAACTTTTAAACTTTGCACTAGCAACTTGTGACTTTACACTAAGTTTTACCTAGTCTCTATATATTTAATTGTTATAATCAATTTAATGTAGTTTTAATCGAACACAATTGTGTTTATTTAACCAAGTAGTAATGCAGTTATTTATTCATGATCATTTGCAAATTAATTTTAAAACTATTAAGTGACCCTAACATAATAAATATTATAATTATTTTAGATCATAGATAAATTTCGAAACTATTGTAACAGAAACATACTATCTCAAATTATTCTATTTGTTGTCATAATCGATACTGAAATATTTTTCTTGTACTTTATAAATATGATATTATTTTTTCTTTCAATTGAGACATAATTCGATCTCAACATTGACTTGTATAACTCCTTTAAGTATCTTTACCATTATCTTATATCTCACAACAATAAGGGTAATGAAGGTCGAAAATTTTAATTATTTTAGTTTGATATTATTTAAATTTCTCTTAATCTTAATTGCAACAATTTACATATTAATAAAATAATTTAAAATTTATTCAGCTTTAATCTACCTATAGTTTAGAAATATTGTAACCTTTGAACTTGGGACAAATTGCAACTTTATGAATCGTCAAAATACCAAAAAAAATAAGAGAAACAAAAATGACAAACCTATACTTTACAAACAACAAACAAATAAACTCACCAAAAAAGAAAAATAAAAAAAGGAAATATATATAATAAATAAAAGTGATGCAACTAATTAAAGTCTGTGCCTTCAAGCAGAGTTTGGAAAATAAAAAATTAATTTTTTTTTTTTTTTGTGTGTTTAGGCATGAAAAAAAAGTTAATTTTTAGTAACGGTTTTTTCTTTTTTAATTTTTTATTAAATTTAACAAATTTGTCCTTAATAGTGTAAAAGAATTTAAAATGTCATAGAGTAGTTTTACTTATTTTAGAAAAAATCAAGAAGCTGTGTAACTAAAAGCTAACTTTCAGCTAGCCATTCTCAAACATACACTGATTGGGAGGAAAAAATAATTAATTTTTTTTTTTTAGTTGACTATGCGATAGTTACTAAAAAAATTAATTTTTTATGTTTAGAAAAAAAAAGTTTATCTTTTAGCTTGTTAATTTAACATTTTTTTCTTTTTATAATTTAAAAACAATTAAAAAAAGGAAATTAAATTTGGTAATTTTAAAAAATGTAAAAGATTTGAGTAGTTAAAAGTTGAGATGTTAGATGGACTTTTTTAAACGGGGACTTTATTTCTTTTCTTGAAAATCAATTAATTGGTTTTTATTCTTTTTTTTTTTTTTCTCCCAATCCGATTTTTGTTAATTTTTTTCCCCAAATTTAAAGCATGAATGCAGAGGTAGCAGTATCAGTCTCCTCTGTTTTTCCACTTCTACACAGAACGCAGGGCCAACCTAACACCAACTAAAAGCAACAAATGTTATGGGTTATTTGGCAATCATTAATTTTACATTTTTTTTTTCATAAGATTTTTTTTTATTTGCACCTACCAAAAAAATTGCAAAAAATACAGCTTCAAAAAAGAAAAACTTCCAAAAAAATTAATTTATTTTAAAAAAATAAATTTTTTTATCCGTTTGTAAATTTTGTTATTTTCAATTATCTTTCTGTAATTATTTTAATAAATAAAAATAATATATTTAAAAGTTACTAAACAAAACAAATAAGTATCTTAAAAAAAAATAAAAAAACCTAAAATTAATTTTTTTCATAAATCTCAAAATTTTTTTTATACATCTCATTAATATTCTATAAACCCCAATACCTTAGTCATAGATTTGAAAATTTTTTTCACAAACTCTAATAATATTTTATAAATCTCAATAACATTTTTACAATTTCAAAATTTTTTTTACAAATCTCAATAATTTTTTCACAAATTTTAACATAAAATTATTTTAACAAACCTAAAAAATTATTTTGACAAATTTTTTCTATAAAAAGTTAACACTAAAATTAAAAAAAATTCAGTATTTGTTTTTAAAAAATATAATTTAATAACTGTACACTATGAAAAAATTATTTAAATCATATTTTATTTATTATTTTTTATTATTTTTCGTTATAAATACCCCAAATAAATACTTGTATGGTATACATTTTTGCCCACTTCACTCCTCGCTGTTCATTACGAGGAAAAAACAATTCTTCATTTTTGTTTTCTTTTACGGGTTTTGAATCCTGGACTCTGTAAGCTCCTCTCATCCCACATTTCTCACTGGCGTCTACCCGCGCTGCATCGTCAGGGCAGAGCAGAGGAAAGCAGAGCCAGAGGTAGGCCCTGCATCGTCCGCATTTCTTCCTCCTCTTCTTTCTTCAACTAACCATTATTCATCTTCACCCTCTAAACCAACAACAAACAAAGAAACCCAAATAACGTAACCCCAAATAAATCCCACCAACTCTCTCTCTCTCTGTTTCTCTTCAACGTTCCTATTTTAGCTTAAACAAATAGAGAAAAGAACAGAGCAACAACCCGGGAAAGAAAGAAAGAAGTAAAACCACATGGATCTGTTCTCTTGGTCGTCCTCAACTCTCATCCTCACCTTGCCCCTTACTTTGTTTTTGCTTTCAAGAGGTAAATATATGAAAGAATGGTCTTTCTTTCTTTTACCTGGGTTTAAGTCACAATCACATTATAATGGACATGGAGTTTTTACCTCTGGGTTTTCTTAGTGTATGCAAGAATAAATGTTTTGTGCTAAAAATGTTGATGCTCTGTTCATTTCTCAGATGTTTCTGGAGCAACATTCACTTTTGTAAACAAATGTGATTACACGGTGTGGCCCGGTATTCTTGCTAATGCCGGCAGCCCTAGACTCGATAGCACCGGCTTCGAGCTCCCCGAGGACAGTTCCCGGGCATTCCAAGCTCCGACGGGCTGGTCCGGCAGGTTCTGGGGCCGGACCGGCTGCAACTTCGACGGATCCGAGTCGGTTTCCTGCGCCACCGGCGATTGTGGTTCCGGTCAAATGGAGTGCAACGGTAACGGAGCGGCGCCGCCGGCTACCCTTGCGGAGTTCACTCTTGGTACGGGCGGGCAGGACTTCTACGACGTCAGCCTAGTGGACGGGTACAACGTGCCCATGATAGTGGAAGCGAGCGGCGGGTCGGGTATGTGCGCGTCGACGGGGTGCGTGACCGACTTGAACCAGCAATGCCCGGCCGAGTTGAAGGTGGGCAACGGTGAGGCGTGTAAAAGCGCATGCCAGGCCTTTGGAAGCCCGGAGTACTGTTGCAGCGGCGCGTACAATTCACCCGCGTCGTGTAAGCCGTCGGTTTACTCGGAGATGTTTAAGTCGGCTTGTCCAAGGTCCTATAGCTACGCTTACGATGATCCAACGAGCACGTTCACCTGTGCGGGTGCTGATTATACAGTGACGTTTTGCCCCTCCATGCCCAGGTAAACAATTAATAATCCTTGCATTTCAATTGGACAACCGATTTGTTACTCACTCTCTCTCTCTCTCCCCTCTTTACATATACATACCCTTATTTGATAAAAGTAATTTTTAGTCATTCCGGAAAGTTTAACTTTTACCCCCTTTTTTTGGGGTCAAAAATTGATGTTTTACCAGTCCCTGTTTGGAGTATTCTAAATTTTGGATTGAAAATGAATACAGGATGATCACATAATCTGAAATAGTGGTATATAATGTGCAGCAGTGTGTCAGTGTTTGCATGTGGGTTGCAGGGGATGGGCAAGGCTAGATATTCTATTTTTTTTTTTTTTTGAATATTGTATGTATTTTAATGATGTTTATCATACAGAATTTTTTGGGGGAATTAGATTAAGGCTTTGGTTATTTGGTTTATCATCTTGGAATCAATTCGAGTTGTTGGGTTAGCTGTCCAATTTAGTAGGGGCCATAACTTTCCCACCGAAGAATCAGACTTTAGGTGCAGCATGTATTTATGTATTATATAGGCACACTGCAGAGCTCATTAATTTTACTGTTTTCTTTTTTCATATTTGACATTTATTCAATGTTTTGTCCGCAGTCAGAAATCAACAAAAGATTCGCCATCAACGGCAACAACAGCGGATGGTACTGGGTCTGGAACCATGGGCTCGGGTTCCGGGTCTGGAACCATGGGCTCCGGGGCAGAAACGACGGGTTCCGGGTCTGGGTCGAGTTCCCAAGCCGTATTGGCTGATGGGTCATGGCTGGCTGGCTTGGCCATGGGAGGATCAACCAGGAATTACTCACCCTTTGCTCTGCAGTCGGCGCTCATTGCCTCTGGAACTCTCTCTTTTATCCTCTCATGTCTTTACCTGTAGTCTCTCTCTCTCTCTCTCATTGCCTTCGGCTCTTTTCGTTGGGGAGTTCCACCCTCGTTGGGAATTGGGTTTTTGCGCTCTGTATGCGAAAGCTGACAGATTCATGCAGATTGTAAACAACCCACTTTTTCGGATCGTCCCAAAATTTTCAATGCTTGTATACGTAATATATATATATATATATTCTGTTTTTAGAGCTTGAAATGTTCTGTTTTGATGGGGTTTAAAGCAACAAATTTTCAATCAAAAAAAAAAAAATTCAGTTTAGGAAGGATTGCTGATTAGTGTAATGTGAACGAATCTATAGAATGGTTGGCTTGTGTGCTCAGAGATTCACTTTGCGGGAATTGCAAGCTTTGTTTACCTTTTGTCGCTGACCGCTTGAATTATAGATTTATAACTTATTTTATTTTATCTATTTTATCTTATTATTTATCACTTTAAACTCACTTTATATATATTATTATATATGTGTGTTATCTTTTGGTGGGATGTGAAATGATGTCGAATCTTGTTTGGCTGGGTTTGGAAGGAAAGTGTGTCTTCATTCCTTTGAAGATTTAGCTCTATCAACCATTTAAACAATTTAGGTCTAGAGTTAAGGAACTGAATCATTTCATTTCACCCTCTGCTTTTAGCAAGTTTATGTCAAAGATTTCCATGAATGGATGTTTGAGGTGGGAATTGGTTGAAAAAACTTGAACGCTGCTTTTAGCCGGTATATTGTGTTGATTAGGCTGCTATTTTACCAAAAGGAAAAATGGTATCCACAAACTACTTAAAAACATTTGTGCGCATTGATAATTATATGTACTGATTTGGATGGAAAAAAAAATTATGCAAATATCACTTGCGTTTACCATCTAATTTATTTTGTGTTTTGCTGAACATAATCCCATGAAATCAATTGAAATATATGGTAATTCTCTGTTTCTTGATTTGTGCTATATGGACCAGGACAGTTTTTCTACTGGGTTGTTTTTAATTTAACAAGTAATTGCCATAAGGTGTGAGTGTGTGTTAAAATAATAGTTTCTGAGGACAGCACAAAACAGAGGTTTCAGGTCTTTCTTTCACCTTAAGGCTCCATTAGGGTAACCTCATGATGTCTTGTGGGTCCGACCCACTAATCTCCCTCATCAAACTCAGAAATTAAACCCAATCAAACTTATTAGATAATCCTATTGATCTTTCTATTGTATGATTTGATCTGAGTTCTGTCCTGTGAAGCAACTCCCCTTAATAATTGTGTAAGAAAATGATCTCAGCACTTAAATTTTTATACTCTAAAAAATATTGTTTATTGTGAGTAGTGATGGAGGTGAAAAAAATAAATTTAGAGTATTAATATCAATTTTCTTAACTATACCTAATAAACTGAGAATATATATATACACACAATTTGCTGTAATTATTCTCCAGTTTCCATTGGCCAACAAGCTCAAGATTGATCATTGCTATCTTCCAAAAGAGGGAACTGCTTCTTGGAGCCGAAAGTCCAAAATGAAGTTTCCTCCCATATCCTGATCCAGAAGGACTGAAGCTTGGACACGTGATTCTATGTGACATTTCGAAGAACGCCCTGGTCCAATTGTCGACCTCCTGCATCTGCAGAAGCCTCTAATCTTTTTTTACTATGCTCAGGGGCAATAGTCCAATCCCCATCGTCCCAAACACATGATTAAATAAAATCAGAGAGTCAAATTTTGGATGAAATGCCCCGTTAAGCTCTTATTAATATAAGAATAAGAGTAATCACATGAATAACGAGAAGAGAGAAATTTTGGACCGTAAGTTAAACTTTGTTGAGTTGAGGATTATACCCAAAATGCCCATAATTTAATGAATCAAATAACAGTAACATAGTAAGTATATACTAAAGGCCACGTTTGTTTATGGTATAAGAACGAAGGATTGGATAAAAAAGTGGGTGGGGCCCACTCATTATCTCAAGTCTCCGACTTTTGGCAGGCGGATGTTTCATCCGTGTTGGATGAGTTGTCCGGCTTTTGGCCGGATACCGAATACCGTGGGGAATGGGGTATTATTAATACCCCACCTCCGGATTTGTTTCCCGTCAAGATCTAAAGGTTCAAAATTATTTTTTGTTACATCATATATCAAATCATATCTTTTATCCCATTTTATTTCTCACCAACCAAACACCAAAAAATATAATCCTAAATAAAAAATTAATCATATTTTTATCCAATCCCATATATTATTTCATAGTATTACTTATCCCCATCATCCAATCCCCTTAAACAAACACAGCCACAATGCCCATAATTTAATGAATGGATGATTTAACATACCGTTCAAGTTGAGAAATGTCCAAAATCTTACATAGGGAGTATAACTTTTTTGACCAAGGCAATTTGACTTTACTTATACAAAGCATAGAGTGATCAGTGATGTGAGGCAAATTTGTGCGAGATGAATAAACAAATAACTTCAGTGGCACGCACAATCCCCTCAATTCCAATCTCTCTCTTTGTATGTACAAACAAACATAAATGTTACATGGGTTTACAGCTGAATGCTAAAATGTCTGGTTTCATCACCCCTGCAGAGTGACAATGTTGAATATGCATTTCTGTTTCCATACCTAACATTAACTCTGTATTCACCTAAGAACCCATAAAAGATATAGGAACCATGGTCATCTGTCTGGCCCTCTAGCACCCCTGTTTCCCATTCTTTGAGCAGTTCATCAACTACATCACCAGCTGGGAGGTTGTGAAGATTGTTATCAGTCAGGCACATTTGGTAGCACCCATTGGGATGCAGTGCAGCCCAAAGCATTATCCCATTTACAGACGGGTGTGAGAAACCTTCCCTCAGCACTGCTTCTAGATATTTGGCCTGCAAATTGAAGACATTAAAAACAGGACAATGCATGGTTGATCTAGAACTAGGAAACTCACCCCCCGCCCCTTCAAAAAAAAATAAATAAAATAAAATAAAAATAAAAACCCAAAAAAAAAAAAAAAATTCTTTCTATCCCTTAATTTTTGACCACTTCAAAATTCTAAAAAATGTTACTTTGCTCTCTCCAAATATGAAAATTTCTATTTTGACTCCCTTTTAACTCAACTCAAATGTCTCGGTCCAGCACTACACATTCTACATCATCCTGGTGATATTTTCCCTACCGAGCATTGTTATACAATTAGCATAATAAAAATGTTTTTCAGCCTGTTATTTTATATATAGTGATAGGCACACCAGAAAGTTAACTCATTTTGATAGCAAGTTGATAAAAGTTCAGCTGGACAATCGTTTTCCTTCATTACCATATGCTTAAATACCTGTGTTTCCCTATTAAAGCTGCTGCTGATATCAACTTCAGTAAGCCAAATGGGAAGGTCAAGTGTGGCTAACTTGTCCAGGACAGCTCTGATAAGAGGAGGGTTTGGTTTGGAGAAGTGGCTCTCTAGGCCAATCCCATCCATTGAAACTCCACCTCGTTTGAGCTCTCTCAGCCTGGAGATATAGACATCCACCGTGGAATTAACATCATCACAAGTCTCCACCACATTAAACTCATTCATGAACAGGGTTGCTAGTGGATCCGATTGGTGTGCTGTCTCAAAAAATTGCAGCGAGGCATTGGGACCAGGCCTCTGTTCATAGAAATCAAAGTGAAGCATTTCGTTGCTGACATCCCAGTGTATGAACTCGGTTCTGTATTTACTCATTAGGCTCTGAATTCGCGAGTTCACAGCCGATTCTAACTCTGGACCTGTGAGATTTTGAACCCACTGAGGGATGAATTTAGGATCGTCCCAGAAGATATTGTGTCCTCTGGCTATGATTTGGTTGGATCGAACGAATTCAAGCATTTCATCTGGTATTGTGTAGTTGACCTTCCCTGGCTGGGGTTCTGTGGAATACCACTTCAGCTCATCTTCAAACACTGCTGCATTGAATCTCTCAACAAACCAACTCTGAAACAACACTAAAGAATTTTCCAGTAAAAGCTGTTATGCGTTTCTGATGAGTTACAAAGTTTGAAGAGAAATTACTCACTATTTTTTTTGTCACTCTAAAGTCTCTATATTGTTTTGGGATTTGCCAAACATAAAACTGAATACGATCCATCTATTTATTACCAAAAACTAGAACCTAAAAACAAAAAGTAAGTTGCAAACTAATAATTACAAATCTTGCAAAATGTCAACCATGGTGATAGAATTAAATCATATAGAAAAAATTCTAGGATCTATATCGTGTCAGAATATTAAGGATTTATTAATACGAATAAAATACTTGGATCCATTAAGAATGATTGTTTTGGAGTTGCGGAATTACTACGACAATCAATCTCGAACGGTGGGGTAGTTTGTAATCTTCCTCAACCAAATCGCCTTAGTTCCTCAATGGGACCGTCGTTTTCCCTTCCAAGATGGGGAGAAGAGAAAGTATTGTGATTTGGTATATTGGGGACCATAACCTAAAGGCTTTATTTATATCGCTCAATTAGGATTCCCATAATCTCCTAATTAGGATAAAAATTGGTAACTACTCAATTATACCATATCAATTTTGAGCAGTCTATGAGCTTTACCAAAATTAGACCACTTAATTTTAGCCCATCAAATTTAAATAGCTAATATAATTGAAAAAGAATATATATTGACCAATTTAGTATAGGAAACGTGATTTCCTAATAATTAGGAAACATGATTTCCTAACAGCGTCCTCCGGCAACCTCCACCGCGCCGACGCATGCCTCCGCCAAATTTCCCAGCTGGCCTCCGTCTCCGGCGACTCCATGTAGCGGCTCGCGGCCCAGTTCGCATCCGCCCTGGCTGTCCGGCTTGTGAAGCGCTGGACCGGCCTCTATAGGGCCCTGAGGCATGCAAATCAGGGAAATACTGAACTAGACCGGGCCTGGTCCATGTTCACGCAAGCCTTCCCTTACCTAGGATTGGCCTACGCCATCATAACCCGGACCCTAATCCAAACCGTGTCCGATGAGCGGGTCATCCACATCATTGATTTGGGATCGGGTGACCCGAAGTTTTGGGTCCCGGTCCTCCAAAATTTGGGTCAATTGCCCCACGGGCCACCCCATTTGAAGATCACTTGTGTTCATACCAACAAAGCTGTGCTAGAGAACTTAGAAGCAAGGCTTGTGAAAGAGGCAGAGAGCTTAGACATGCCATTTCAATTTAACCCGGTTAATCTTAGGTTAAGGGATTTGACCCAAGAAAAGTTCAATATAAAAACTGGTGAAGCCTTGGTAATAGTATCAATATTAGCCCTTCACGTTCTGTTAGCTGAAGATGACCGAATTGATGCTCAGTTTGGGGTCAACAAGAACAACGGAGTGAAAGACTGTAAGCGATTGGGTGAATTCCTAGCAATGGTCCGATCCATGTCACCTAAGGTGGTTTTTTTGGTTGAGCAAGAATCTGATCACAACTTGAACCGATTAGTGGACCGATTTGTCGAAGGCTTGTATTATTACAATGCTGTGTTCGATTCGATAGATGCCACTTTTGGAGACTCCTCCGACGAAGAGAGAGTTGCTTTAGAGGAAATGTTTGGGAAACAAATCGAAAATATTGTGGCCTGTGAAGGGCTTGAGAGGGAAGAGAGGCACGAAAGGTATGCCAAGTGGATGGTTCGGTTCGGTCGGGCGGGGTTCAGGCCTGTCCGCATGTGGTTTGACCCTTTGGAGGACGCAAAACGGTTAGCGGACGTGTATGGGCTGGAGGGATACACTATAGTTAATCAAAGATTAAGCTTAATGATAAGTTGGCATGGCCGATCCTTGTACTCGAGTTCTGCATGGATATGTTATAATTGAAATTTTGTTTGGAAGAACGAAGAGAAAATTGGTTAAAATTGTAAACTCAATTATTAACAAAGAGGATTTTCTTTTTTTCAAATTATACTTTTTTTTTTTTTTTTTTAATGACAGAGAAATTGTAAGTTATCCTAAAAAAGATTGTGTCAATTAAATAATTGTACAAAAAATTATGATGAAATTAGAGATTAGAAATTAAACAATGTGCATGTTAACTTGTTAACTCATGTTGCAGATATGGCAGAAGATTTTGTTTTCTTGACCTTTTCGCTTTTTAATTTGCTTATATTCTTTTATCCTACTATTGGAAGTAAATAAAAAGTTTCATCCGTTTATAGAACCTTGTCAAATTTCGTGAGAGAAACTAGTTTGAAAAATTATTTCTATTATTTTTATTTTCTAGTATATGTTAGATATATATATACACTAGTCAATAACCTGTGCCTACGGCACTCTTCAATTAAAGTTGAATGTACACGTAATTTTGTACATTCTTTCCCTCTCTACTTAGGCAACGTAATATAGAAAAGTAAAATTTTTGTATTTTTTAATACAACTCTTCAGATATCATTATTAAGTTCAATTTAATAGTCTATAAAAATGTGAACTGATTCAAAGACGGAAGTTTAAGAGAAAATTTTGAATTATAAAAGATCTTAGCCATTTATTAAATAATAAAACTCTATCTCAACTTTTAAATTTTAGTTTCTAAGAGTAATATTTTTAAAATGCGTTGTATTTTATTATATAAATATAGTTAATCTTTTCAATTTAAATTTAAAATTCAAATTTAAAAAAAAAAAATCACTTTGTAATAACTAATTTTATTCAAATATTTGTAAAAATAAAAAATAGAATGATAATCAAATATAAAATTTTAATTGATTTTATAAAAATAACTCAAATAAAAACTATTATTATTATTAATCATATATACTCTATAAAATAAACCAAATATAATCAATATAATTAATTTAAATTTAAAAAATTAACTACTCCTACATTTAATTAACATTCAATATTTTTTTATTTTTAAATTTTAAAAATACTAAAAATTGTTAGTATAAGAAAAATAACTTAATTATTATTTAGACTTTTTATTTATATTTTTTAAATCAATTCATTTTTATTTGTATTTTGAATTTAAATACTAATATAATTGAAACACATAAATTTAACAACTATAATAAAATTTTAAGCAAGTGGGTCATATTTTGGAATTTATGAGCAAATAAATTCCTTTTTAGAACCCAAAAATGTGGGCCCTTTTTAGAGTCTATGAGTTTTTTACATTTATTAAAATCGCATATCACAATTCTAATACTTTTATAAACTAAAGAAAAAGTGAAATTGTATTGTTTTAGCGATGTGGGACAAAAAAATAAAAGTTTTGAGGAGAGGTTTTAATTTGTAAAATATTTCAGTCATTCGTTAAAAAGTAAAACTCAATCTCAGCCGTTGAATCTTAGTTTGTGAGAGAAACATTTTTAAAAATTGTCTTGTTTTATTATATAGATAATTTCTTTAAATCATTTTTTACTGTATTAACATATCCATTCTCTAAACTGCTAAATTTTTTTTTTTTTTAATTATTATTTTCCTTTCAAAAAGTCAAAGAAAGTAAAAGAAAAATACTTTTTAGTATAAAAAATATACAATCTTTAGGAAGATGAACAGTTTTCCCATATATATATATATATAGACACACACATATGAAAACACTAGAAACGTACTGCTATTTTATGTAACTTTCACATAGAATGGTCGTCTTTATAATTGAACTATACATAATAAATATTGATGTTATTTTCTAATGATTATTAGATGGGATAATTTTTCTTATATCAGAGAA
>JAVXUM010000036.1:29649161-29660308 GCA_035590655.1 Pouteria glomerata
ATAAATTACAGGGAATATAATGACGTGCTAAAAGGGAAAAAAAAAAAAATAGAGGCTCATTCCTTCCTTGTGCTTCCTTGAAATAAGGTATTTCCTTGGGTAGGAAATCTGAAAGAGATGCTCCAATTAAGTAACTTGAGTCTAAGCACTGGATTTCAACTTCAATTCATACTTACTGCATATTTCTCTTGCCCCTTCCCATGGACCAACGGATGGTGCAGATTGTAAACTTAAATAAAATACAACTCTTAACCATCCAAATTACCTCAAAGTTGGTATTTATTTAGAGTTCTAGGAACTTGTAATGGAAAATCCATTGCAGGGCCTATAATGGTGAAATAGAGGGCCACAATTTAATTAAGGTATATTGATTCTATCAAACCGTATTTATTAATTTATTTCACTAATATTTATTAATTAAATCAATGCACATCGTGACCCTCTATTTTACCACTGCAGCCCTTCCCTGAAACTCATATTTATGACGAGTTTAAGAGGTTGCAGTAAAAAAATTCGTTGCAGTGGTGAGATGGACGGTGAAGATTAAATCACAGTACATTTAATTGAATTAATCTATATTTATTATATCATCTCACCAGCATTTATTAATTCAATTAAATACATTGTGATTTAATCTTCACCCAGTAGATTTTTTACTGTAGCTCCTAGTACTCATTTACGACTTACTGAAATCTATTAATTGCGTATAAATAATTGGTTCTCTGGAATCTTTAAAATATATATATATATATAAATAAAATAATTATCAATTTTTCATGTGTCCGGTCCATGATGGGAGACATCAAAATGACAAAAATCAAGCTCTGATTAAAGGCCTTTCAGCTTCTTTTTTTTCATTTTCCTTTTCATTTCATTTTTTCTTAGTCAGCCATCGCTGTGAAGCAAAAGTGATGAAAATGGGAAAAACTAGCCCTGTCATGGACATATATGCACATGGTGGCGAGACAGGGAAGGGACGTTTCAAGAGGTTCAAAAGGTATTGATCATAAAAGAGACGAAGAAGATCGGAGCATTTGCTCGTTGATGATAGAGAGGGTTGAATAGTTTTCAATAATGATAGCAAACTCAACTGTCAGTAGAATCTAGGTCGGCTGCCGGCAAAATGGCGGTCACGGATTTGGCTGGTGCAAGCGATGGGGAGAGCGAGGGACCCGTGTCTCGATTATTTATTTTAATAGTGACGTTACTAGTTTTTATTTGATTTGAATATATTTATGTAACTTATTAATTTGATAATTATATATTATTAACTGTTGAATTTATTGATTAATAGTTAGAATTACTTTTTTTTTTTTTATTATTTCAATTATCTTTTCCGTTACTTCATACAAAAACGTAATTTCTTTCTCTTTTAATATATTTTTTAATAATTTTTATATATAAAAATTTTTAAATTAATATTTTAAAATATGTTATAATATTTATCATAAATAATGTATGAATAACTTAATCTCTTTTAATTAGTAATTTTTATTTTTATAAGTTATTTTTATAATTTTTTTATATAAGTTTATTTTGTAAATTTAAATTTAAATTATTTACACACCAAATTATATTTCTTTATTTTTAGACAATTACTAGTGTATATATATACACACACATATTAGAAAGATTAAAATAATTTAGTAAATATAGGGTTGTAATTAAAATAATTTTTAATAAATTTTTTTTCTATTTTTTTGGATAATAAGCCTGTAAGTATTTCACTTCGTTCTGATTATTTTTTCTTTGTGTCGTAATACTTTCTTTTCTATTTTACTTAATTTTCTCTCTTGTACATTATTATGTGTGAGTGAAGTTTTTTTTGGATGAATTCTAATTTTTATTCTAATTTTTTTTTTATTAAATCTCATTTCAAGACATGATATTTTAATTGTAATAATTAATGACGTAAAATTTTAACTAATTTTTTGTAATTTTAACTATTCGCTAAAAAACTACCCGTTAAATAATTACATAATCCATTGATAAACAGTCACATGAGAAAATTTGCTTAATGAAAGTTCACACAGTATTAACATTGTAACAATTTAAAATTTCAAACCCAACCGTTAAAATTAAAATGTCGGGGCTTAAAATAAAATTTGACTTAAATTCAAGGGTATCTACTATAATTTACCTAATATACAAGTGTATATATGTATGTAACTATGGATGTATATGCCCAAAATGGACGAAACAAAGACATGATCATTACTTCGAAGAACACCTTACCCATTCTTGCATTTTCTTTAGAAAAAACCATCTTTGCGGGGCCTTGATTCCAATCACCAACCATATATAGACGTGCTATCCAACAAGATCAAAGGGCCTGTTTGTTTGTAAAAAAACCAGTACGGCAACCCCATATATATTTGTTATTAACTTGGCTTCTTTGAAAATTGTCTTTACCTTTTTTTTTTTATATTTTTGTTCCTTATTTTCTCTGGGTATCCCCTTTTAGGTTTGCATCCAGAAGAGTCCTCCTTAACGTGGACCTTAAATTATTGTTTACTGTCAGTCCTAATATAGAGACAATAGAGTGGGATCACATATACATTATCAAGTAGTTGTTCTACTGAATTTGAATTTTGAAAGGAAATGTACCTTATTATTTGAAAATTTTGTTGTTATAAGATATTCTGTTAACGCTATGCGCTAAAAAATGTAGTTTTAAGCGGTTACTAATTGTAATCAAGCGATTGCAAATAATTATTAGTGACCGTCGCGAGATCGATTCAAAAATACCGTCCCTAATAACTATTAACGATCAAAATGCAGCAGTCACAAAATTTTAGCTACTACTCCAGTAATCGTTTATTGGTCAAACGTAAAAGTTTTTAGCGACTGCTTATGTTACATTAGCGATCGCTAAAAGTTTCTACCACTTTCGCACCATAATTCGTGTAATATTTTAGTGACCATAAAATGATTATTTGATGTAAATCAATTTCAATTAAATTTTTTGCTTCGCGACCACTTTAGCAATTGCTTAAGTAGTCGCTATTGTTTTTTTATCTTTTTTAAAAAAATTAAAAAAATTATTTATTTATTATATTAAAAATTTTGAAAATATTTATTTTTTAATGTGATAATTTAGAAATTTAGCAATAGCTTAATTCATATTTATTTATTACATTACATTAACAATTTTTAAAATAGTTTTTTTTAATGTAATAATGCTTTTGTTTTATACCTGTGCAACATATATTTAAAAACAATATTAAAATCGGTAAAAGTTAATAAAATATTTATATACCTATATTTACAAAATTCTACATTTTAAAAACAAAATAAATAAAGGAAAAGAAAACAATAAAAGTCATCAATTTGCATCAGTAGTTGGGCATTAGCCAAGTCAAGTCCAAGAGGGATGCTGTCATTTTTTTGATTCGCAGAAGAGGGGCGTTGGCTCTGTGTGCACAGGCGCCCTATCTTGGCCATAATCTCTGCTCTCATTTGCGCCTCCCACTCATTCGTCTCAGCTTGTAAGGTCTCGAGGACCTCTTTTGTATGAGAGTGTGAGCCTTGGGAAGAGCTAGTTCCAGAAGACTCACCTCGCCAAAAGACAGCGTGGAATACCACCGCCCTATGTGAGCGTGTACCATGACTGTCTCGACCAAGAATGGAGTGAAATATTTCGTCTCTCCTCTGCCTAGACTCCTTCTCCTCCTCTAGCAGTTCGTTTAAGCAACACTGAAGCTAAGCTTGCACAAAACAATAGAAATAAAGAAAACATAAGGAACTAGATTTTGTATTAGGCGAAAAAAATATTTGTTACTGCACAAACCTCAATGGTCTGAACATCCAGGTTAGAGCGGGAACGGGTCGCCAGCTAAATGGCCATTTGATCTTATTCTCAACACCAATTTGTCAAGAAAAATACAATACCAAAATAACTCAACACTAAAAAATATCCAATTACAAAAAATTCAAAAATAGAAGGAAATTATGCTCTTCCACAATACATACACAAAACAACCCAAAAAAAAAAAAAATCCCAACATTATTTCATTCTTTCAATAGCAAAAACTCCAACGAGAAAAATTTTTAAAAACATCCTAACATACCCTTAACAGTGCACACAACAACCAAAAAATTCATGCTCTTCAACATATATAATGATGATAAAGATTTCTCAAACCCCTTTAAAATTCCAAAAGTATCCAAGATCGTGTTGAAACTCGGGTACCTTGTGGACTCCATGTTTTGGAGCTTATCCCGAGCTCGAGTCCAGTAAGAATCTGAGCTCGTATCGATATAAGGTCCGAGCTCAGGAAGAGATTTGGAGATCATGAAGAAGTTATTCAGTCCGAATTCACGCCTCGCTTACAGAAGGAAAGCGTATCATTAGGGAATGTTTTCCCGAAATGGTAAGGATTTGATTAAATCATATCTCATACAACATGAAAATTTTCAAAGAATCTGGCGAATATCTCAACGGATGCTTATCTTCACACACCAATCTCTCACTATAAATAAAGGAACACAAAGCCATGAAAGGTACGCAATCTCTACCAAGCTGTTACTCTGCCAATTTACCTCCAGGTAATTATATCTGACTTAAGCATCAGAGTGCCTTTGGCAGGCACCACACTGGTGTCCTTGGCGAACAGGCGGGTTCCATTCAATCCCGGCGAATTTGGCAGATCCTCGGGTTGGGTTCATCAGATCGAGTAATCACTGAAATTTCATCATCAACAGTTGGCGCCGTCTGTGAGAACGAAGAATATTCTCCATTTCTCAAGTTTATGGTTCAAACTCAGTCCGATGTATATACTCTCAGGGATCAGCCAAGTTGGACAATGAGAGATCACGCTCGCGGCAATGAACGGATAGAGGCAATGGAAAGGCAATTCGCTGATATGACGGCTACCATGCAGGCTCTGATGGAGCAGAATCATATCCTCATGGAACAAATTGGACGTATGGCCCCGGCGCAGCCATCACCTCCGCCACAAGACAACAACAGGGGCAATGGCGGAGCCGTCCAAAACGACGGAGACGGGGGAATGGTTGGAGAAAATGAAGCACAGGATCCCCCTCCACGACAAGGCGCCATGGCAGCTGAGGCTTAAAGTGAAACCGTCCGCCGTTGTGGAGCAGAGACGGAGAGGACAGACAACATGGCAGTGGAGGAGAAAATCCGGGCCATGCAGGACCAAGTTGACGGAGTAATGGCCGCAGTCCGGCAACCCAACATTATCGAGGACATTGTGGATAAGACAGGGACACCATTTACCCCAAAAATAATAGAGTGCCCGCTTCCCCCCAAGTTCAAGATGCTTATGATAGATTCTTACAATGGCTCCAGGGACCCGTTGGATCACTTGGATACCTACAACTCCGCGATGCACCTTCATGCAGTCCCCGACGAGATCAAATGCCGGGTTTTCTCTATCTAGCTGAAAGGACCAGCAAGAGCGTGGTTCAATAAAATCAAACCGGGATCTATTACCAATTTCAAGGAGCTAAGCAAACAGTTTGTGTCCCATTTCATTGGGGGCTAGCGCCAGAGAAAGCCTCCAGCCCACCTGTTGACCATCAAGCAAGGGAGAGAGGAGATCCTAAGGGAGTACGTGAACAAGTTCAACCGGGAGATGCTGGAGATAGAGGAAATTGATGGCATGGTGGCTATCACGGCCTTCATGAGTGGTCTGAGGCCAGGACGATTTGTTTTTTCCCTGGCCAAAAGGCCTCCGGAGGACATGGCCGAGCTCATGTTGACTTTGTATTCAACCTATCGAAGATTACAAAGTTAATTTCACATAAAAATTTAATCTTTTTTTTATATTAAATTTGATATCTTATCTTATAATATTGTTCATTCTTTATCATTCAATCTCTCATCCAATTAAACGTAATCTTCATTTGTTATCATTTAATATTGTTCATTCTTTATCATTCAATCTCTCGTCTTCATTCTTTATCATTCAGTCCCTCCTCCAAGGAAACGTAGTCTTGGAGTAAATTGGAGTATTTGATCACGGATAAAAGCAGTTAATATTGATAGATGCTGAGTATGATTTATTGACTTTTTTGGTGAGGGAGGAGAGAAAGAGATAGGGTATGGGTGGTGGCTGAGGGGGCTACTTTCGGACCCGACTTTGATTAATACGTCAATTTCAGCGCCTTTCTTTTTCTTTTTTCTTTTTTTTTTTTTTAATTTTCTGTTAGCCCTTTTTTTTTCCTTCTAAACTGGCTAATAAAATAATGTCATTTAATAACATGGACAACTTATTTTTAATTAGTGCTCATAGAATCCTCTCTCTCTCTCTCTCTCTCTCTCTCTCTCTCTATATATATATATATATATATGTATACTGTTGCCACATGCTTGTACATGTGCTTATGTTTTGGTACAAGCATATGTAACATGGTCCACTCTTAATTTGTTTGATGCATATAGCCTATGAGAGGATATATTGGAAATTTCTTGAAAATCCCTTCGGAATTTTATAATAGGAACCGGTATTGGATTCATCTCGTTATTAACTTTATATACTTTTTTTTTTTTTGTTATCATTAAAATATCAATTTTGTTAATAATATGGTAATAAACAAATGCCAACTAATACAAAAAGAATCTCCACCCAAACTCCTACACTAAAATAGTTTCAAGAAAATTTACAACTTCATTCAATTCAAATCCAATTCTGTACCTCCACTAACCAACCACCTTCATTCAAAATCAAAGTAAAATAGTATGACTTTCCCAGCCATTCTTCATTCAAAATCCGACCATCAAGCCAAAGAGTCAAAAGAACTTTCCCAATGTAGTCCAAAACTTGCCAAAATTAAATTTCATAACTCTACTTAGATCAACAAGTATAAATTCCATAACTTTCATTAATCTTGTTAGAATATTAATGTTGTTAGAATAGTGAGCTCTTCTGGGGTGAGACTTTTCCCCAATACTTATTAAGTAACTACCACTTCCACAGCTGATGTGAAAAACTTTAATAATATTTCCCTTCACACATCAAGTTTCTTTTAGTGAGTTGAGATTGGTTTGGCAAATAAAAAAATTAACTTTTTTGTAACTACCTAATAGCTAATTATTAAAAAGTTAACTTTTTTGTATTTGGAAAGGAAAAAAATTAACTTTTTAGTAGCTAATTTTTTAGCTTTTTGTTAATTTGACAATTTTACCCTTTAATATTTAAAAAAAAAATAGTATACAACGTAAGAGAATAAATTTGGTAATTTTAAAAAAAGATAAAAAAACTAGTTGCTGGTAACTGGAGCTATCAGTTACGGATTTACTCAACTTTTTTTGTCTTTTTCTAAAATGACTAAATTTATCATTTTACATTTTAAATTTCTTTTAAATTATGAAAGACAAAACTGTCAAATTAACAAAAAGCTAAAAAACTAATTACTAAAAAGTTAACTAATTTCTCTTTACAAACACACAAAAAAAAAAAAAATCTAATTATTTTTTGTAACTAGCTAGCTTTTTTATTTTTCAAACTAAACTTAATAATAAACCCGGGCTATTATACTATTAATGGATTGTTTTGGACTTATCTCAACTCCCAAAGTTAGTTAAAGGGGTGTAACTTTTTCTCACATTTATGAACTATGATCACTGGCCCTTTTATAACCAACGTGAAAAATTCCAACAAAAGTAAAGAGCCGATGCTGTTTGCCCTTTCCTCTTTGTGCCATCTTCACTGCACGGGAAAGACTTCTTTATAAACCACAAACTGCACAATGGATGGGGGAATGAGAAGGCATCAAAACCTCCAAGTATGGCCCTTGCATCTTGCATTTATTCTTCGATAATGACCTCTTATTTGCTTTGTGGAAATTATGAATAAATTTTGTAGTCTATGACAAGTGATAAAATCAACTTGCATATACATGTCTCTCTTATTTGAGCAGGAACAAGGATACATTAGCCCTAGCCTCCTCAGGAGTGGCATATAACCCCCAAAATCCTAGTAAATAACCTGCTGCGGGGCCCCCCCCATGCTCTTCACGGTATGTTTGGAAAACAAATTTTTGAAGAAAAGAAAAGTATAATCATGATTAGTTAAGGTTAATTTTAATTTTTCATTAGATTTCATAATATTAACATAATTTACCAAATATTGTTACTCATGATCTTTTACATTATATATAATCCTGCTAACATGTAATATAGATGTCATATCATAATTATCTTCTTGTTATCTTGGAAGAGTTCTTTTTCACTGTTGTGTTTTGAAGAGGTTTCTTCACAACATAAAATCATGATTTGGTAAGGTTAATTTTGATTTACCGTCAAGTTTCATAATATGTTTCCAAGATCCAAAAATATATAAATTGGAAAAAAAATAAATATAATCATATCTTAGGAAAATGTTCTCCTTAATCATGGTTAAAACATATTTTCCGAAATACAATTTAAATACGGAGGCTTAAGGTACCATTTGCAACGAATGAAGGGTTGTAAAATCTGAAAAAATACGGAAACACTTGAATCACATCAACAGAAACCGAAAGCAGTGTTGTGTTGCACCAAAACGAATCAACATGCCCCAGAAATCAAAGTGGTTCCATATTTCAATTGGGAATAAATGAATTTTATATCTACACGAAGATTCAATCTGTGTTCTGGTAACCAGAAGACATAAGCAAAGACATCGCCATTACTAACACCACTATCATTGTTGTTAAGGCAAAAAAGAAGATAGATTAAATTCTACAGCCACGGCCTTTCCTGCCTCCCGCACACAACGTAGTGAGAGAAAGAGTGAGAAGAAAACAATCTGACTGTAGATTTTTTTTTCCCCACCCTTTTCCTTATTTTGGGGTGGGTGAATTAAGTAATATCATTTTTGAAAGAAAAACACGCAGAATACTTACTGCCTACCCTGACACTGGAAGACGAAAAAAGTGAAAGGATCAAGGGCTGAGCTTTCATCTAGTGAAGGAAAAGGGAAAAAAAAAAAAAAAAAGTTAAATGGTACCTTCCCCCACTTTTGGGGAGTGAAAAATAAGCGGCAGAAGTGGAAGGCAGAACAGAAAGTCCTCACAAGGCAATCAATCATTGGCAGGACCACAGCTACATTTTTTTCAAAGTTTCTCTGAGTTCTTTTGACGTAACTTCAACATGAATTGGACATGGATGCAGGAGGGGCATCCACTAAAAGAATTTGAGGAATGGGCTTAGACCAATATTTGTTCAGCCGACCATAACCGTGTCCTCCCCCCCAGCTTCAGCAGCAACAGCTTCGAGTCTCTTCCATACCAACTCTCGTTGCTCTTCCATTTCTCTGGCTCTGGATTCTTTCTCAGCAAACTGGGTATCGCAGTCCTCAAACAGCTCACTATCCATCTCCAGGAACATTCTTCGAACATTAGCACTCAGCCCCTGAACTGCCTGGTTCCAGTGGCCCCTCATATTCATCTCTAATGCTTCAAAAATGAGTGGCAAGATCACTCTTCGGTTCTGGGCAATCAAGTCAACTACATGTTCATTGTTCCACAAGAAGAGTGCACGTTCTGCAACCTGCCATGCACCTCCAAATTAGCAAACGCTCATAAAAAGATTAGCATACATAAAGTCAAATTTTTCTTACAAGTCCCACGTAGATAGAGAGAACCATGAACACACACCATCACATTCAAAAGCCCATTCGCTCGAGACCCCAGAAGACTATATATCTAAAAATTCCCCAGAATGAGAACAGAGACAAAAAAGTGAGTACAAAATACAAGATCACAAATCAGTTTTTGATCGAACAACAATGGAACACTCTTTCTCAGTAGGCTTCTTCCAGATGAGAAGAAAACTAATAATATAAACAGCAATTAGAGTTTGCTCACAAACAAACTAAACCAAGTGGCAGCCTATTCAAGCTAGACTCATTTTCCTTCGCTTGTGCTCAAGAGCATCTCACAAACATAGGTTAAATTTCTTCCTCTT
Source organism: Pouteria glomerata (assembly GCA_035590655.1). Lineage (NCBI taxonomy): Eukaryota > Viridiplantae > Streptophyta > Magnoliopsida > Ericales > Sapotaceae > Pouteria > Pouteria glomerata. The sequence goes on from JAVXUM010000036.1 coordinate 29,659,078, forward strand.
ACTACTACGTAACTAAGCCCATTCGAAAGCCTTCCCAAGGTTGTTTGCAGGCTAAACCTCCTAAAAACATAAATGGAGAATTAGGGAAATTTCACCTAAAAACATAAATGGAGAATTAGGGAAATTTCATGCGCCTGATCAGATAACTAAAAAAAAAAAAAAACTTAGACCTTTACAATTGTTGACTCAGCAAAATGTTTAACTTAATTGTTGGTCAACCCAATGAGCAGATCTGGATTCATCACAACTCATCCAAATTAAATAATAAATAAGAGAGAGAGAAAGAGAGAGAGCTATCTTAATTCACATCAGATTAATCAATCATTCTTAGAGAGCCCAACCTCAAAGGTTAAATAAAGATCTCCAAGGAAATAAATGAAATACCCGACACTGTTCTGAAAGAGTATAAGACAGCTGCACTGAATTGTCATAATTTATTATAATCCAAACCGAAGCTAGTAAAACAAAAGAAACAAAAGAATAAGGTAAAAATTAGGTAGTTAACCCCAGATGTCCTCATTTGTGATGTAAACAGATGATATATAACAGCACTAACGCACAAATAATCAGCATTGCTAATTGAATGTCTCAGAATTCAACTCCTTGCTGAAGTGCCAAGCACAACTGCAAAAACCTCTACTCCAAGGATACGACTTGATTGCCTAAATTGCTGAACAGGAAACATTTTGCCCATATTGAAGTAAGAGCAGCAGAGGCTCAGTTGAAGCTGCAGGAAGCTATTGAGGAATTGCAGCAAGATCCATCAAATGAGCACCTTCAGATGCAGCAAAGGGAACTAAGGAAGAAGGCTCTCACACTGGCTGAGGCAGATAGGAGTTTTTGCTCTCAACTGGCCAAGGCTAGATACTTCAAGGAAAGTGATAGAGGCACCAAATTTTTCCATGACATTATAAGAAGTTTAAAGAAAAGAAATCAGATTATGGTGGTTACAAAAGAAGATGGATCATGCACACACGCACTCCAGGAAGTAAGTGAATCATTTGAAGAGTACTACAAGGGGCTGCTGGGTAGGGAAGAAGGAGTTTCTCATCTAGACAGGAAGATAATAGAGAATGGGGCCACGGTGAAAGCTGAACAAGCTGAAAGTCTGATGAGTCCAAAAAAAAAAAACAAAAAATGGTCATGCATTGCACTCCAGAGGTCCACCACATTAACCAGTGGAGTACCACATTAACCTGTCATTACATAATAAGCATGGAATAAGTTCTTG
>JAVXUM010000036.1:29911424-29922220 GCA_035590655.1 Pouteria glomerata
ATATTTCATTATATTTAAAATATGTAAGCAAATTATGAAAATTTAAATGTCTATTTCATTCTCATTATTTTCATGTTAGTAACCAAACAAATGAATAGAATGAACATTCCATTCCATTCAATTCCCACCATTTTTCCATTCCCATCTCTTATTTCATTCCATTCTATTCTATTCTCACATACCAAACATAGCCTTAATAAAAATATAAAATAAACATGTGCTAAGGTCCAGTCATAACACAACAACAGTGATTAGAGCGACTAACGATCATCCCTCATTCCCATATTAAATAAATGAGAATAACATGATAGCATGATTACCCATAAACATAGGTAAAGTCACATCCTGGTGACGTCATACAAAATTAACATAGTCATAATAAATATCACTAACGAGTCCTCACACTAAGCCCCACAACTTATAATAATAATGATTAATTTTTCATTTTAAATCAACAACACAATATTGTCATCCATAATAAATACCAGCTTTCACGCCTAAACTGCCTACGTATCCTACCTCAGGAATCAGGTCTCCATAGTTCCTAAATTGTTATCTAATTTTCTCAACTAATTCATCAGCAATGATTTAAACATTAAAATCATTATCCATGTTCATATCAATACCTCAATATGTAACAACAAGTTATGTAGTCTCGTGCAATTTCATGCAGTGGAAATGATATAATGTAATAATCAATACATTTTATATCCTCAATCTACCCACAACCTTATTCTGGGATGGGTGACACTTAGCTAAGCACGCGGGGTCACCAACCATACATTTTTTAGCGCTGACAACAAACGCATATATATCTTATATAATATGACACGTGGGGAACCGTGTTACACCCCCTGGTTCTTCCGTTAGAGAACCGTATTACACCTCTAGTCGGGCATCTACCTATCCCAGACAGGTATCTACTATCTCGAGCAAGTATTCGATTGCAGTCCGGAGAAATCTCATAATCAATATACATCTCATATTTACGTCTTAACTCTACATGGCTAAACTCTAATCATATATATCGACTGGAGATCATCTAGTATTTTCAAAATCTCATTTTCTCAATTTTATCAAAATTATAAACCCCATCAATCAATATATATATAACACATGCCTCGGCATGTCACATCACAAGGTAGCACCCTCGCCCAACCAATACACATCACATTAACCGGATGAAACCACTCCAACCCAATGCACATGATATGTTAAATGGTGTAATAAAATATCAATTCAATAGTAGAAGGCATCCAAAACCAAGATATTCAACTCAAAAAGTCCAAATCTTAATATTTTAGGGAAGTCCGGCCGCCCCACTGTGGAGCCCGAGCGCCTATATGAAAATACAGAATCCGGAAGGGGACCTCGGGTGCCCTAGTAGGGACCCCAAGCACCATACTGGGACCTCGGGGGCACCACTGGCAAGCCCAGGTGCCCCACCGTGTCCCAGGCAAGCCTCTGCGCTTCCAACTTCATTTTTGGCTCAATTCAAGCTCCAGATCCACAATAATTTATATATAAATGTTCCTCTATGTCCATATCATAATTTTACATGTTTAATTTCAGGAATAACTCACATATATATGCATGTATATACACACAACCGTATATATATACAAATTCCTCAACAGACCATCAAATCATGCATATAAATATACCAAAACGATCCCTACAACATCTAGAACACAAATATATGTCTCACTTACCTCAAATCTAAAGAGAAACGAAGAAAAATATAGAAATCCGGTTTACTCTCCAAACTTTAAGGCTCAATTTCTCGCTCTTCAGTTTAAACATCGGGAAACGAACCGCACCACGTTGATCACTGCGTCAAGGTCGACCAATCTTCCTCTCCAAATCTCTCTCTCTTCTATTTCTTTATCTCATTTCTCTCTTATCTCTTTTTTTTCTCTCTTCCATTTTTTCTGTGTTTAACCGAACAAAAGAAGAAAGAAAATAAAAAGAGAAAAAATAAGAAAATGAAGAAAAAAAAATGAAAAGAAAAGATAGTTGGGCCCTTAACCCAGTTTGTCCAAACCAACATCACTTCGGGCTAAACACAGCATAAGAAAATATAATAATCCACTTAAACTTAATTTAAATATTTCATTTATCTAAAATAATATATAAATAACTAAATTTAAAATACAGGATATCATATAGAAATGTTGAAACATTTATTTTATATAATAAAGAGTGAGTGAATAAACGGTATTTAAAAAAATAAACAAACAAAAATAGTGAAAAGTTAATATAAGAAAAATTAGAAAGTATAAATGTAAAATTACATAAATAATTTGTAAAATTTTAAAAAATATTATTTATACACATTTTTTAAATTGTGAATAATTATTGATAATTAAAATATGATAATAAAAAATAGTAAAAAAATTTCACCAAGTATTGGTTTCATCAATTACTCTTGCACTTTCCCTTATTATAATAGTTGAGGCTAATATGGGTGATTCCGCAACAATGCTTTATCTAATTAAATAATTTAATTATTGAAAATAAAATAGCATGAAAAAGTTATTTTTATATAAGAATATTAAATGGGTGCTTCTAACAATTCCATGTTTGGAACATAGATTTGTATGAGGATCAAAAAAATGAAAAAAAAAAATTATAATTTTTGCAATTTTTATATACTTTAATCAAGTAAAATTTAAATTTTGTTAATAACTATTTATTTATTTTAGTCTTATTTTTAATCTAACAAAAAAATTGAAATAAATTTGGCTTTTTTTACTTCATTTTGCATTCATATCATTTTTCTTTACTTTTCATTTTCTCTCACAAATTCATGTTCCAAACATAGCCTAAAGGTGTGTGTGGAAGTGGAAAAAAAATGAATTTTCATCAATTTTTTTTTAGGCATTTGACAATGTCTCAAAAATTGTTAAAAATTTTTAAAAATTTAAGTACAGTCAAAAGTCGATATCAATTTTTTATCTAATAACCTAAAGTTACTAAATCTTTCTAAAACTTATCAAAATTTTTATCAATTACTAAAAGTTATTAAAAATTTGTATTTATTTTATCAAACATATAAAAAGTTGTACTTAGCATTTTTTGTAAAAAAAATCACAAAAAATTTGCTAAAAATTTTACTTCCAAGCGCACCTTTAAACCGTGATCAAATTAATCTGTTATTCAACTAAGGTTGTGTTTGGCAAAATAAATACTAAAAGATGTCACTGCTGCAGTAATTGTGTGTTTGGTAAATTCACAATTTTTGTCACTTTTCTGCTCTATTATAGTAATTTGATATGACAGCGGGTTTCATTTTTTTATACTTTTTGCTCTATTACAGTAAAAAATTTTACCAAATATACAAAATTTGTTACTTTTCTGTTTTGCTATAATAATAATTTTACCAAACACTTAAAAGTTTTATTTTTTTACTAAAAATTATATTTTTATTTATCAAATACACAAAAAAATTACAACTCACGAAAAAAATATAAAAAGTTATCAAAATTTATTCAAACTTGTGGCCGCTAAACAAGCTCTAACTGTGGGTCATAACGGTTTAAGCCGGTTTTGCATGTAAGTGGTCTTATGGATCAATTGAAGCTCTTTCTTAAACCGGGTTGTCCGGTTTTTAAAACGCTGGCAACGGGCTCGATGAGAGTTAATTTCCGTAATTTTATGGACAAGTCCAAATCGATAGAGGCCCTCTTACGTGTCGTTCAGCCGGATAGCCATATCCTCGCTTTTATCATTTGCCAAACGAGAGGCCCAAACGCTCCAAGCCTTCAACGCAACTATCGCGACCCGCAGCCACTAAAACACGGGGCCCCACAATTCAATCATCCAACCAAACCTACCGCTATAACTTGCATAGGCCAAAGATCAGAACAATCGACGACCCACAGTAAACCATCCACAAAATCAACCGTGTAAAGCTTATTTAATACGGTAGTCTGTATCACACAAAATCAACGCACCACATCCAATTCAAAAGCAGCACTCTCCGTTCCAAATTTACTTCGGATAGTGTGAAGTTTTTAGTTTGAGTTCTGCAGTAGAGAACTTTAATGGCCAAGCCAGTGTCGATTGAGGTTTGGAACCCAAATGGGAAATACAGAGTGATCAGCACAAAGCCCATGCCTGGTACCAGGTGGATTAATCTCTTGATCGAACAAGATTGTCGCGTCGAAGTAATCTTCTGCTCTTTACCTCAAAATACTCCGTTTTCTTGGCTGCTTTTCTGTGTTAACTTCGTAATTCATATTTTCCTCTCGGTTTTTTGCTGTATATGGTGTTCAGATATGCACACAGAAGAAGACCATATTGTCTATTGAAGATATAATTGCTCTGATTGGAGACAAGTGCGATGGAGTGATCGGACAAGTAATTGTTTGGGAATGTTGCATCGATTGTCGAATTGATTCCATTTGTTTTATGGGTTTGGTTTAGTTGGTTGTTGTTTTATTTTGTTTTGTTTTTGGGGTATTGCAGTTGACTGAAGAATGGGGAGAGACCTTGTTCTCTGCGCTGAGCAGAGCAGGAGGGAAGGCTTTCAGTAATATGGCTGTTGGACACAACAATGTCGATGTCAATGCTGCCACCAAGTATGGTGTTGCTGTTGGCAACACACCTGTAAGTTCATTTTTCCTTGATGTGGGTTTGTGATTTTGCCTGTAGGTGCTTCTCTTGATGGATCAACATGCATGGATTTGTTAGTGCAAGCTGAGGACGCCAATACAATTTTACATGTATCCACGGTTCTTGCATGTGTTATGCTTAGTCAAATGTTTCAAAGGCAGTTTTCTGTGTGTTTTAAGAGGGTGTTTGGAAGGCCAAAAGTTTGAAAAAATATAATTTATTAGTCAGTTTTAGCGTTTGGAAATCCAAGCTAAAACTTGCTATCAGAATCCGTTGAAACAAGGTTGAATGACCATTCCAACGGTTTTAATCAGAAAAATTGTTGGATAGTTGACAAAAGTTAGTAAAAGTTGGCAAAAATTTATAAAAGTTTGTAAAATTTAGAGTTAAACACAAGGAAAACAATAATGACCAAAAATTTGTAAAAGTTTGTAACTTTTTGTAAAGTTTGGCCATCCAAATGGGCCCTAAGTAAAAATTAACATTAAAATTATGGATTGTTACCTTTCTCACTACATACAACATGAATGTGGGTGAATACCATGAATTAAAAATCCACGTTGTGTGTACTTTTGCCTGTAGTTTGTTTGTTTGTTTCATAGACGAATATTTAAATTTTAGCTTTGCATGATTCAATATATATATATTTTTTTCTTTTGATCAATGAAATGGCTGTATGGCCAGGGAGTGCTTACTGAGACAACAGCAGAATTAGCTGCTTCACTTTCTTTAGCAGCAGCTAGGCGAATTGTTGAAGCGGATGAGTTCATGAGGGCAGGCTTATATGATGGATGGCTACCTAATCTGTATGGCCATAATTATCACCATTGCCTTTGTTTTTCTTTTATTGCTTGTCCTTTTATATTCGAACGGCTGATGGTAATTTCGTGTGCTCCTCACAACAATAATTACACGAGTTAGCTTCTATTCATTAACAGGTTTGTGGGGAACTTGCTTAAAGGACAGACTGTTGGTGTGATTGGAGCTGGTCGAATTGGATCTGCTTATGCTCGAATGATGGTAATTTCTCGCTGCAGAATATCTCATGTGGTTTATCAGAGCTTGACCAGGTTCACCTTGCCAACTGATATTGCTTTTGGTTATGCTAATCCAAGTAGCTCGAATATGATTGTGAAGGGTTTTGTACCTAAAAAAACTAGTTCGAATTTAAGAAATGAATAAGTGGAGTGATGGATAGCCCATGAAAGCTAAAAGTGTAAGTAAGCTGTTGTAAGGAAACTCTAGTGTGTGGAATAGACTTGTTTCAACTTCAGCAAGAGTCTCCACATATAACCATATGATGCATGGCTTCCAAGCATGCAAAGCTATGAAGCCTAGATATGCAGCACTGACAACACAATGCATGCAGGTACAGGTCCTAAAGGAACCTAATTTCTACCACTAGATGTGAGGCTTTAGAAGTTAGATGGGGAAGGCAGTACCAAATGAAAAATCTCGGATTTTATGCACGATTTGTTAATGAAATTGGTTAGGAGACAATCAAGTATCTTGGTCTTGCTCATTTTAGTTACTGTCTACTTCTTTTGAAGTAAAGTTTCATTGCCTTCCTAAAAAGGAGTTCACTTGGCTTTAGAGTTAACCAGAATGTGTATTTTTTGAGCGGAGTGCTTCTGTTGTGCTACTGTAACAGGTTGAAGGATTCAAAATGAACTTAATTTACTATGACCTGTACCAAGCCACTCGCCTTGAAAAGTTTGTCACAGGCATGTCCTGGATCATCTCTTGATTAATCTGTTTCTATGTATCTTTAGGTTGATACTAATTTATTTTGCTTATTGCAGCTTATGGTCAATTCCTAAGAGGTAATGGTGAACAACCGGTTACTTGGAAAAGAGCATCTAGCATGGATGAAGTTCTCCGTGAGGCTGATGTGGTAAGATTCTTGGTGAGGATGTGTTGGCATTTCAACAGTATTTGGTAAAACTTATTTTCTTAAATTATTTGTTGTTGATAATCCTTCTAGATAAGTCTTCATCCAATCCTGGACAAAACAACTTATCATTTGGTGAATAAAGAAAGGCTCTCGATGATGAAGAAGGTAAATCTTGAACAATAAGTGTTGTTAATGATTTGGTAAACATGATAGATACAAGTGCCTCCCTGCTAAAATATGTTATTTACGTCCGTAGGAAGCAATCCTTGTAAACTGCAGTAGGGGTCCTGTGATTGATGAAGTAGCCCTGGTGGAGCATCTGAAGCAGAATCCTATGTTTCGAGTTGGTCTTGACGTGTTTGAGGTATCTAATTAAAACCAATTCATGGTACTGGGTTTGCATCAAATTCATAACGTCACCCCTATTTAATGCATCATTTGTCGTTGCATTGAATTAGGATGAGCCATACATGAAACCTGGACTTGCTGACATGAAGAATGCCATTGTGGTACCTCACATTGCTTCTGCTTCCAAGGTAATATTGATTAGTTTTCAATAACTTGGACTTTGGCCAAAGATTGAATAAATAATTCCTTAAAATAGAAGACCATCCATTTTTCCAGTTACTAAACTGGCTATTTCTCGTATTGTTACTCGGTTACAAACATATTTACAATTCCAATATGGTTAATGCAGTGGACTCGTGAAGGAATGGCAACTCTGGCTGCCCTGAATGTACTGGTATGCAACCCAAGGCTGAAAAACTTATTGATTGGAATGTGAACCATCCATTCAAGTTAGAATTCTAGTGTTTTGATGATATTAAGAACTCCAAGAAAACCATTGACCGTCTTAGCTATGCAACTACAGGGAAAGATTAAAGGATACCCAATTTGGTCCGATCCAAATCGTGTAGAGCCTTTCTTAAATGAGAATGCTCCACCTCCTGCTGCATGCCCGAGCATTGTCAATTCAAAAGCTTTAGGTAATTCCACGTCATTTTTAACTTCGGCGATTTTGTGGGAGGGCTTCTCTTATATGATAATTTTATTGAAATAGCTTGATATATATTGTTAAACTTATTTCTTAACCGTTCAAGTTTTTGGGTCAGTTGATTACTTAATTTGGTATCAGAGCTTTAATTCCGAAAGATCATAGGTTCAAATCTTGTTATTCCTTAGTTATTGTTGTGCACTTTATTTGCTTATGTTAGTGTACTTTGTTTGATTTAATTTTCTTATTTCTACTCTAGGGGTGTTTGGGTTCTAAAAAAATTCTGAAAAACTGTGAAAATCTCTAAAATTTATTTCACTGCACGCATTACGAACCCACAATTTATCTCATTTTGGCTGCGTTTGGCTTGCAACAAAACAAAATAAAATCTTACAAATCTCTACAAATACGAATTACGAGACTATAAAATATTATCTCTTTATTCACAACACAAAAAATGAGACACTAACTTTTAAATTTTATACAATTTTATAGTTACTATATAAAACCCGAAACATTAACTTTTTATTTTATACAACTCCAAACACACCCTTTATCTCACTTTTTATCATACCAAACATCTTATTTATGTGCAAATTGGGATTGCACGTGGAGGAAGTGTTAGAATAGTTTGATATACATTATTGGTCCCATTTTCTAACAGTTTAAACTTTTTGAACAATTGATAACAAATTCTGTCCCTGTTACAGGTTTTCCTGTTTCAAGACTCTAAGTATTGGAAGCGTCATCAATCATTTGGATGGGCCTTTGATCTGGATATGCTTAGAAATTTGAGATTCGCAATGGTGGTGAGTAGGCCCTAGTAAGTGTTTGTTTGTGGAGTGCAGATATGTTTGCCTCCGAGGAATGCTGAAACATTGTGTATTTCCTACACCTTCTTTCGATATATATAGTGGCTCTTGATCTTGTCGAAGGAGAAATAATGGAATGGATGTGTTAATATGTCTGAAAGCTAATATGAACATCCAGAAAAGATATGATAAGATTGTGAAGGGAGTGTTATTTTTGTTATAACATTTTAATATATTATATAAAACACAAGAAAAAAAATATGGTTATTATATAAAAAATAACATTAAACGCTATTGACGTAATAATATAAATTTTATAATATCTATCTTATGATTATATTGATATATACTATTAGATACTATTATATAATTGTTCATATATTCATCTATTATATTTTTTTATTTATATTACATAGCATATTATAATTTTTTTGATTAATATGATATAACATTACTTGTGATGTAATATAATGAGGTATTATACTTGTAATATTAATGAGAGGTAATATAGAGTGTGTTTGGCAGTTCAAAATTTAGTAAAAAAGTGAAATTTTTGGTAGTTTTTTTGTTAAAAATTGTTAGTGGCAATTTTTTGTATGTTTGGTGAATAAAAATAAAAATTTTAGCAACTTTTGGTAACTTTTGTGTGTTTGATAAAATTGTTACTGTAGCAGAGTAAAAAATTGACAACTTTTAGGTGTTTGGTAAAATTTTTCACTGTAGCAGAGTAGAAAAATGGTAACTTTTTGTGTGTTTAGTAAAATTTGGTTATTGTAGCAGAGTAAAAAAGTGATAAAAATTGGCGTTTCACTAAACTCATAATTACTGTAGAAATGACAATTTGTGGTAATTTTTTGCTTTTAACTGCCAAACGGCTCTATAGTAATTTATAATATTTATTCATCTTTTTATTTTTCAATCTTTGGTATTTTTTTATTATTCTTACAAATGTTGGTCACAAATAAATACATTCTAAAAAGTATAGTAGTATTTCTAAACCATATTATTTATCTTCAATCCATTCTCCTAATGAAAATAATCATTAACATTTATTTTCCTTACCATCTATCCCAAAATAAAAAATAAGATTAATTAATATGTCCCGTATTTTTTTTATCATTTATTTTAATTTTCTTTCATTCCCTTATTTTCCACTCTCCCAGACAAACGCTGAGATTGTGATGAGAAAGTCTATCTCAATTGAAAAAAATACCCAACCTGTAATTAGGTCATGAGTTCTTCTACTGTTAACATTGGATTCCACTAATTACGCAAATTGTGAAAAAAAAAAAAAAAAATTGCGAGCCCACACAATAAAGTTTGTTTGAAAAACTAATTAAAAAAAAAAAAGTCATTTCTTTGTAAGAGAAATTAGACATAACTTCCCTTAGTATTTAACTAATTATAAAAAATTATGTTAACTATTTTAAATTTATACAAATTTTCTTTATTTTTAAAAGTTGTTAACTATGTGCTCCTTCCACTAATCTATGGGTACATGGCATTAAAAGAGTCTTATAAAGTGACTAAAATACCCATAATTTAATTTATTTTTCTAATTTAGACTCATAACAATACATATTAATTTTTTATTTGTCTGACATCTTTCTGTCATCTACCAAAATCATTCATCTATAACCAATTCGAATTGGGAAATAGGGCCAGATGATATATATTAGTGTGGGATATATATGTGTCTACATATTTTGATATGCATCCTCACGGATTTGAAGAAGAAAAATAAATTAAACATAGGGGTATTTTAGTCACTTTATATACAAATATATCTATTATACAAAATTGCTCAATTGATGGAACATGTATATGCGTGTCCAAATAAGAGAGTAATGGATAGAAGTTAGGCCTATGTGCCTTTAGGGGTTCCAGGGTGCTGCAGTGAAGAGATCAACGGTCATAATTTATTTACACTTTAATTACTTTTGACTCTTAAGATTCTGCATTTATTGTGTTCCAATTAATTTTTTTGAGATTTTATTTTTATTTTGAAAATAATTTTAATTAAATAAAGTTACAACATTTTGATTAAGTGTAAATAAATAATGGTTGTTGATCTCTTCACTGCAACCCTTATAGTGAATCCCTTCACTGCAGCCCCTGGAACCCGTGCCTTTAGATACGGGGCAGAACTAGTCTATAAATTTATTGTAACATTATCTATCTATAAATTAATGAAATGACAAATAATTAACGATTTTTAAAAGCAAAAAGGTTATGTGAAAATTATTAAGGTAATATATTGTAATTAGTTAAATGTTAAGGAGAGTCAAGTGTGATTTATCATTTTACGTATTTAATTTTTTATAAATAAATATGATTTCAAATTTCAACTTTTTAATAATTTTTTAAATAAATGAAAAAAGTCAAAGAAAAAAAACTGAAATTCCCAAACACATTAACATTATTATAATTTTTGCTTTTTTATTAAAGAGCCATTTTTTTAATAAAAAATTATTATTTA
>JAVXUM010000036.1:29981469-29993103 GCA_035590655.1 Pouteria glomerata
AAAAAATTGTGGTAAGATATCTTTTTATATTTTTTGATAAGCGAACATACAATTATAATCTAAATTGTTTAAAAAATTTTCTCATAGCATATAATTTACCTCCTATTATAAATCTGTATGTATACATTATATATATTATATATATGTGCATGTATTTTTTTATTGTTTAAATATTTTTTTAATATTTTTTATTTTTAAATATTTTATTTTAAAAAATAATAAGACTAATGAATCATCCAAATTAAGATCTATTAGTTCTTGAATCTAACAGATCTAAATTTATTGAATTACATATTTAATTGAACGAATCTAATTTAATATTATTAGATTTGATCCATTTTAAATTTGGACAAAAATTAACCTATTAACAGGTCTACTGATAACAATAACTACCAATGTTTGAGAAAATACCAAACAAGCCGCTCTACTCATGTTTTTATTCAACCCGAAAAAAAAAAAAATCATGTTTTTATTCGATTTTTTAAAATAAAAGAAAAGGAAAGAAAAGAAAAGGAAAGGGGGGGGGGGGGAGGGGAATTTGACGGATCAGATATATCAAGCAATCAACAGAGCTGAAGTAAGGAGTACTCCCCGCGACGGAGAGCACAGACGCTAGTCCGTTCGCACTGTTCCCGGCGGTGATCAACTGGATCGGAGTAGACCGGAGAAGATGATCGTGTGCGTCGCCGTCGTCGGTCACCAGGTGTGCAAGCATCTACTCCTTCGTCTCATGGCTAATCATTTGACCTCACTGTAAATCTAGACATATGTATATGTATTAATAAATGTGGATATATATGAAAAATTAACACGATTCGCGGTGAACAGAACAATCCTCTATATATACAGAGCTTCACGGAGGCCGATGATGCCCTAAAGCTTCATCACATCGTTCATTGCTCCTTAGACGTCGTCGACGAAAGAGGTTTCCTCTATCTGTACAGATAACTGTATTTGTATATCATTTTATGTTATTTATTTATTTTTATATCAAGGTGGTTGAATTTGGTAATTTTTGTTTGATTTAATTTGTAATGGTAGCTAGAAGAATCGCAAGTCGTCAGTTGATATTTGAATCACAGGGTTTAATTGCAATCGTGGTGATGTTTAAATTGAAGATCCATCATTTTGATTGAGCAATTTAGGATAATTAGGGGGCTTTTACATTTTATTTTTATTTCTTGTCCTAAACTGAAATCATGAGCTAATTAGCCTGGTTGTATTTTTCTAACCTAGTTCCCCTGCTTAAGCTAAACAATTTAGTAGGAGGTCTAATCAATCACTTTGTTTTATGTGATGTTGTATACTTTCAACGCTGAAAGGAAAGTTTTGCAGGATAATAATTAGACCTGTTATGTTAAATAGTTCAAAGTATTGTTAACCAGAATCTATATATATATATATATGTATGTGCTAATAGATATGAGAATTTTAAGGTGGATGCATGGTGAAGCAAGAAAAGATAACATTAGGAATGATTGGATCCATGAGATGGTTGAGGCATCACCATTTGAAAATAAATTGAGAAAAAACCGTTAAAGATGGTTTGGTGATATATAACAGATGCTAGTTGATGCGGCAATTAGGAAGAGTGATAGAATTTAAATGGTTTCCTAAGCTAGATGCTTAAATTCCAGATGCTATAGTTACAATTGATTTACTTTCCTTTGAGGAGTGATAGAATTTAAATGGCTTCCTAAGCTAGATGCTTAAATTCCAGATGCTGTAGTTACAATTGATTTACTTGATTTGAAAATATGACGGTAGTATCCATTTTGACTAATAGATACTGATTTGCTTTGTTTTGTTACACAGTAAACAATCCGAAAAAATCGGGATCAACACTGAATGAGGCATTTCTTGGTTTGCTTTATCCTACTGAAAACTACAAAGTGTAAGTATATTCTGGTTTTGTGGATCATTGTTGGCTAATTAAAATAGACTGTAAATGTTTCTGATTGTTGGTATTTTAGTAGTTGCTTTGGTCCATATGATGCATTGTCCATCTCGCTATCTACAGATATGGTTACTTGACTAACACAAAGGTGAAATTTATATTGGTGACAACCGACCTTGATGTCCGAGACGCTGATGTGAGAAATGTAAGTATGTCCCCTTGAAAGGTGAATTTCCAGATTTTTGATGCTTTTAGATGCTATTTTGTATTTATCTATAAGCACACTAAGCATAAGAATGGAATTAATATGCTGATGAATACCAACAAATTGACTAATTTCATTCTGTTAATCAAATGTAGTTAATGTTTCCTGGCTAAGCTGCAGTAAATGCAGCACTCTGCCCATGCAATGTCTTAATGTCTTTCTATGGCTCCACAAAGGGGAAAAGAAGGCAACAAGCATTGAAAAAAAAAAGAAAAGAAAAGAAAAGTAAGCAAGAAAGAAAGAAAAAAATTGATCATTTAATTCTACACTTAACCACAGATCCTTCTTTTCTCTCTGCCTGCATTTGAAAAGAAGAATAAGATAGAGAAAAAGAACAGTGTTACAAACTGTTGGATGCAATTTTCTCACCCTGCTAGACTATGGTCCAGCCTGCAAGCCAACCTTGTCACACATTGGTGTTATGTCTCATTTAATTCAATCAACTATTCTCTTTAGAAGGAATCGAAAACAACTCAAAATTGCTTACTAATCAATGTAGGAGCTAATTCTTTATCACCATTTTCACCTCAGATTGGTTTTCAAATTTTGTTTTTTCTCTCTAAGCACTATCACAATAAGAGTGATTTATTTATTTATTCATTTTTCTGTTATGCTATTTACTTTTTCATGACATCTAACTTGCCATCAGCTCCTGTTTTGGTGGAAACAATTCATTAGTTTTTCAGGATGTTCCATTCAGCATATGTGGATGCAGTTTCAAACCCATTTCATGTGCCGGGTAAAAAGATAACCTCCAAAACTTTTGCTGAAAGGGTTAGAAATATTGTCAAGTCGTTTGGGTTGAGTTCAGCTGGCTGAATTGCTGCTCTGCTGGTGTATGAGCCATAAACATTTTCAAAATCATCCTTCTTGCTAATCGATGGAAATGTTAATTTTTTTTTTCCTGGGTAGATCATTATAGCTTTACGTGCTTCAATTGGTTGTTGGAATTAATGCCTCAACCAATTTCAGTATCGGAATACATTTGAACAGAATTTGTAGCGTTGACCACATGGTTTAAGAACTTTTTTTTTTGGTAAGTCATGGTTTAAGAACTTGGATGTGAGACTATGATATTTGTTCTTCATTTTTCTCTACTTGTTGATAAGAGCTTGTTTTTTCCTTCCCTCGTGGTGGCCACGAACCAAATGGCTTGTGAGTTTTTTGAACTCAATTTTGATTAGTTAAGGTTATAATATTTTAAACTAAAATGATATTATTTTAATTAGTTAAATTATTTGTAAATTGAACTTGAGCTTAAATTATTCTTTACCAAACTGAGCTCATCGATTCTACCCCCTACTGAAAAGATGAAATTCTTTTCGTGTTCTCAACTCATAGCTTCATTTGTTTTCAATGGAAAACGTGAGTCTAGATACTCTGGCTATTTGATGAATGCCCAAGTAACTACATGCATTCGGAAATAATGTGAAATTCATTTGCTTGCTGTGAATTCTCCACAATGGACAATTCAACTGGAATTATTAAAAAAGGAAAGGAACGTAGACAGCTAGCATTGAGGAGTTTTCTGCTTTGTCAAAGTTTTTTTCTTTTTTCTTTCATTTTTTGTTTTCCTGCATTGGGTACTTAATTGAACAAGAAATTTAATTTAGTAAAGACAGTATCAAGATTCATACAAGCTTTAACTTTTTAGTGTACTAATCACATTAGTAAAAAAAAAATAATAATAAAATAAAAAATAAAAAAGTTAGATTTTTTGGGGTGAAAAGTTAGAGAAATAAAAAAATTAATTTTGTAATTTTTTTAAAATGCAATTGATACACTTAAAAATTATAGCTTATAAAAAATTAAATTTAAAAAAAATAAGACTGAAAAAAAAATATGGCTATCAGATTTTTCTGAATCAGCCATTTCTTTGCGTTTGAAGCTCGTCGGTTTCTTTCACTTTTCACTTCCTTCCCTGTCATCTTTATTCGGACCCGTGTCTCACAGCAATCTTCCTTTCGAGAAGAATTCGACCCATATCTCAAAACAATCTTCTTCCTTTCACTCCCAGTCGCTTTTTTGTGATTTCCAATACGAACCCTCATTGTTCGTTTGAATAAACACTTGATAGAGAGATAGATCAGAGTCTAGGTCTCCTTTCTCCAACCAAACACACCGAAGCTAAGAAGCGCAGAAAGAGTAGACAGTCGCTCTTGCTAGAATTCGACAACAAAATATATATATATATATATATTTCAAGCTTCTTAGTAACACTTGTGTACTTGATTGATCAATGCACACACAGAATAATGTGATCCATCTCTCTACAAGCGTTTGAGTTGGATGAGGATGGTTTGTGTTGAAAACCATAAAAAAAGCCATGGAGACACTCAACATGGGCGTGAATAAAGATGAGGGGGAGAAGAAAATGAAAGGGACAATCAAAGACAAGCTTCAAACGAGTAATTGACTAGGATTTTGAGAGACTAACACGTACATCAAAAGCTAACAAGCTAACATCCGATTTAATGTCAGCCCTAGCATCAACTTTCGGAGTTTTTGAATTAAAATTTAACACTTTAAAAATATTCATATATTTTTTAAGTAAAAAAATATTTAAATAAATTCAAACCGCTAAATCTAACGATTGTACAGTTGATGCCCTGAAACTGATAGCCAACTCCCCACTTTCAATGGATGATTCACAAAAATCTGACAAATGAAATAGAAACCCTTGAAAGGTGGAATTTAAAAGTAGACACAAACTGATGAAGTTTATATGTCATTGTGTTATGAAATAACCGCACAGGGCACAACAATCTAAAATGATAAATTATCCAAAGCGAGATGACGCAGGGGGTCAAGACAGGCTCGCTCCCGAGAACATAATAGTCCAAAGTAATGAAACGGTAACTACTCAACCCCAAAACAAGAGGCAGTTTGCATAAATTTATAAAACAAAATCAGAAGCTGTGGCAGATGATAACTCATCCAGTCCAAGACAATCAAAAGCATCCTTGCTGAGGAATACGAAAAAGAACGCTTAAATCACCAGAGAGAAGCATTGCAAAGTGAAACCAGAGGACACTAGAGATTGCCTCACAATCAAAACTCATCATCATCCTCCTCAGCTATGTGCTTTGCAAGCTCTTGCTCCTGCTGTTGCCTCTCTCTCCTCTTCTCAGCACTTTCCTTTTCCTTGTGGGAATTAGGGGGGAATCGGAGAGCGCGTACAGCCTCGTTATGCATGTTGAGACAGAAAGCAATCCTAGAGTTGAAAGCAATTTGAGGCTCATTTGTGGAGTATATGTCCCCAGTCTCTTTCGATACCATCCACCCATTTGCATGGTCCAGTGTAGCATCAATTGCACCATCCCGAATTGCCTTGGCTACAATACTCTCAGCATCAGCAACAGGATTCGCAGAGTCCAACCTGAGCTTTTTGGCTACATCAGCCAGTGAAATACGGGAATAGGAGATACTGATGTTGCGTAGCCCAGTCCTTATAACATTATGCCGCAGCCTGACAATTAAGTTGTGGGTCCGGTCTGAACTGAACGTACCAGAGAACTTCTCAGCAACAGATTTAAAAAGCTCCAGATCTCCAATTCGAACAGCCTGATGAAAAGCTTGGGAGTTATTAGTTAAAAGTGGTTTGATCCTCAGAGGCCATTATTCAGATCTAATAAGATTAACCAACATTTTATGATTTAATAATAGCTTGTGCGAACATGGATTTTATTTCTTGAGGGGTGTTTTTCCAAATAACAAACTTTGACAATCGAACAGGGCAGCCACAATCAATATTCATGCAACATGGTTCCTAGGGACAGCGAAGGAAAACAACTAAAAGTTTCAGAAACCCAGACTCACATTTGTAAGCTCAAAGTATGGCCTCAAAGCCTTATCCATGCCCTTCTGCATAAAAACAGTCCTCTCAGGGATTTCTCCAAGCAGAAGACGGACTATGATAGCCCACTTATTGCATTGCACTCGAAAGCCAAGAGCTGCAACAGGGGCTTTTCGAGCAGCTTGCAGGAGTGACTCTTTTGCATCTGTATATTCCAACTGTATTGTCCTAATCTTACCCAGATAAAATAGATAGCGGCAAAACTGCAAGAATACAGTCAAGTCATAAGGAGAGAGGAGAACATTTAGATATGCATAAACAGGAAGGCCTAGGAGATACCAGCGCAATAAATAATAATGAGGTCCACACAGAACAAGCCATCAATCAAGGGAACCACTGACATATTCAGCCATAACTCTTACAAGGGGCAGAAGGCTATTCAATCAAATTTCTTTTGTCTGAGGAATTCAAAAAGATTAAAATATTCCATATATATATACATAACTTGGGTGAGAAGCGATAGTATATTGATAATTTAACATGCTTTGTGAATGTAAAAACACGGAGAACAACGCTTTCGTTAAGAACCAGAGTTGACAATAACAGAAAGAATCAATTCAACATTCTTGCAGGATTAAACTAGCACAGATGCCTGAGCTAGCAACCCCAATTAACATACGAGTACACTAAGGGGCTTTTGCAAGCTCAGCACTTGTTTTACTAACTGCCTTTAATATTTCTTAGGAACTATGCAATATTTCACAATATTTTACAACATTTCTAGTTTCACTAGATTAAAATCATAAAATCTCATACACATGGACATTTCTTTCTCCATACACATAATTATATTTTTTTGTCAGAATGTTTGCCACTCTCACCAACAAGTACTCATTTAACCTGTTTTTCATGGCTTCGAATTCAGTAAAATTCCTACCTTTTTCCACTTTAATCCTTAAGAAACCCCGTCTATATTCTGAAAACCGCAAATCAACTTTGGCCTTTGTGTTTTTAGGGAAGTTATCAAGCCAAGTATAGAACAATATATCCAACTCAATAAGTTGTACACATACCAATGCAACATTGTATCCCATGCAAAACTGAATCATATACCACGTAGATTGGTGTGCCTAAGAATGAAAGAGAATGAGAACAGGAATTGCCTGTTGATTTGAATGAGCTTCAAAACGGGGTGCCTTCGATCTCAGCTTCTCTGCCTGATCATACAAGTTGTAATGGAGGTAATTTCGAAGTAGCAGATTGAGAAGTGTTTCCTGCACAACACCAGTATATCAGGATGAGACACCAGTATTTTCAAAATCAACTAATAGCTGAAGCTGATTGGATTTAAAATTTCAAGCATAGCACCACTAAAATCAAAACTATGAAATTTATGAATAGCTGGTTTAATTCAAAACAGACCTGACCCAACTCATCGTGGCGTAGTGTAGCAATTCGGTGCAAAGCAAGGAGATTACTGTTAGACCAAAAGAATCAGATTAGACAAACAATGACCAGAGGAAACCAGTTGTAACAAAAGTGTAAATAAAGAAATCAGATAACAAATTATTGAGCTCTAATTCTGTTCCTTGTCTTTTAACTCAAAACAAATAACAGAGTATTACCCTAGGATGCTAGGACAAAACCAGCAGATAACTCCAGAAAAAAAAAAAAAAAAATAAACAAATAAATAGAAAGAACTGATATCAATGAACGTGTTTGGAGTTGTATAAATTTGTAAAAATTAATGTCTCGCGCTTTGTGCAGTGAGTAAAAAATTAAAATTTTACAGTCTCGCAATTCGTGTTTGTAGAGATTTTTTTTTTTTTTTTAACACCAAACAGCACCAATATAAAACTCACCCCCGAATTTCAGCAAGATCACCAGTGAGTTCATAACTCAGAGAGTAATAGAAATAAAGCCTGGCAGCCAGAACATCAACTGTTCGCCTATTCAAGGTCTTCAGACGGGCAATACTTGCTGAGGAACATGCTTTAGCCTGAAGGACAGCAGCAATAAGCACTGAAGTGATTCAACAAAAATCATTGTCATAAAACAATATTATTCTTGTACCTCATTGTATTGCTTCAGATCAATCAAAAATATTAGCACAAGCAAGTAGCAGTAGATCTCAAGCTCAGGCATGGAGTGCTTTGAAGGAGCTTGAGTTGCAGACGTTGCAGTATCAATTTCCATATCATGCTCATCATCCTAGAGCCAAAATTTAAACTTAACATTAGGATTAGGATTGTCAATCAAAGCAATATACTTACAAAAGTTTTTTTGAATTAGCGGTAAACAGATGCTAGCAGATATTCCTAGTAAGAGAGACTAACAAACTTAGTAAATGGATTAGCACTATTGCTGTTGCTATGTGGTAATTCAGACATGATTTTAGATCCCTACTCCAAATTTCCATTACCGATTTCAATGCTCTCAGATAAAAATATGGAAACTTGAGTTGAACACTGATACAACCATGAGTACACTACAAATATCTTGAAAGAAACAAGTTGCAGACATGAAAAGAAGGCAAAGAGGCAAACAGCCACTGGTGTAATTTTCCAGCTTCCCCAGTATTCACCAAGCGTCAATAGACAATGCTGCTCTTTTTAGTGTCATAGGAGAAAGCAAACACTGTATCCCACTAAGAAATATAATACTTCGCTGAGTTGACATTACTAACTGTTATAGAACAGTTTACATCACTCTAGGAGCTTAAATAAGCTTAGATAAAGTTCAGAACATTGAGGGGAAATGATTAAACCACCAACATGTGTTGCATTTAGCAAACCCCTACTATCACATTTGGAAAAAAAAAAAAATAGTTCTTTTCTCGTGTTTTTCTTCTAGAAAAGACACTAGCCATTACAATTGATGTTACCAAAAATATTATTAGTCTCCTTCTTAATAGCAATACCACATCTTAATAGCAATACCACATTAGGAGAGAGGTTTTTAACAACTCGGAGAAGTGTTTCAATCCCCAAGCAGTAAAAGATATTGACAATGGGTCATATTTCAATTCGCACCCATCGTCAAAGAGACTGTGTTTTTAACAGGTAGTCATCATCATTAACTTACTCAGCGATCTGAAAATTGACCAAACTTAAGCCAGACATGCACCATTAATTCTTGTTTATGCTACCAACATCCATAATCCATTTATTCTGATTCAATGAAGAGTTCCACATAAGAAAGTGCCCCGTGATTTGGTTGGTTCTCACTAGCATTTATAAGAACTAGTAACCTACAATAAATGGGGGCACACTAAAAAAATGTGATGGTAGCTGCTTTGTGCAAAAGCTAATGAACCCAAATGTGTCAACAACAACAAATATTATATAAAATAACTACCCAATATAGATAGTATGAACAAAAAAAAAAGGGTAAGCAGCAGCGTCAGTCACACCACTCAAAAGATTACCTTGGGAAGATACGAGGACAACCGACTGTGCACCTCAGATCCTGGCACAAGGGCAAAATTCAAGAAGGCGGATAACACAGAAGCCTTTAGCTTTCGCCTCAATGCAATGGTTAGGCGAACAGCACGCACAATCCTCCGAACCTCCCGGGCATATGCTCCAGTCTCAATCAACGATGCGATCTCCTTCAAGTCTGACAATCCAAACCTCCACAAATCAAATTCCTAAGTACTCCATAGATACATTTCGCGAAATACAATCACATATAGATATACACACACACACACAAACACACACATGTATAATTTGTAAATTTGTTCCTTACGCTGCAAAGTAGAAGGTGCAGTAGAAGTAAGCGAATTAGAGGGAGCTGGTTGCTCCTTCATCTCCACATCTTGAGTCATCTTGCAGAAACTCTAACAAACCCACAAAAAAATCCCCAACGGACGAATCAATATCCCGAAATTCGAAGACAGGAAAAAAAATACACAATAAAGAATGCAATTTTCAGATCAACTCACCCCGAGTTGAGTTATCAGAGAGAATCAGGCAAACCCGTGTTGCTCTGAATCGACCGGCGACGCAATAGATAGGGTTTACTCTCTTTCTTTCCCTGCAAGCCAGAGTGAAACGTAGAGTAACACTCGCATATAATTAAACATACATATATAAAAATTGGAGAGAGAGAGATAGAGAGAGAGAGGATGAGAACGGGTTCAGAATCGAACCTGAGATACCTTGATTGTGATTAGAGAAACCCTAGAAATTATCTAAGAACCCCCTTGTTTATTTTGGGACTTGGGAGGAGGGGAACAAAAACGAGGTAAAATAATTAATTTTGTTTGGGAAAAAAAAAAAAGAAAAAGTAAAGAAAGGGAATAGAGGGGAATAGTTTATTCTTATTTATTTTTATTAATTTAATTTAAGTTTACTTTTAATTTGAATAATATGAGTGCAAAATAAATTGACTTAAATTTATTTAGTATAATTTTATTATTTTATACCTAAGATTTGTACATATTTTTAAAATTGCCTCTCACAAATAAGCCCTAACATATTAACATTTATTTTCATATTTTACAATAATGCTATGCTTATACTCCCTTTCTTACACCATTTTTTACACCCAAACAAACGACACCGTTTTGTCATTAAATCACCAAACTAGATCATTAATCGCTGCCTCTTCTCGTTTCAAGTGCCGGCCACCCTCTTGTCCCCATGACCCCTGCGAAACCTCATTTTCCTCCCAGGACGCTGCACAAGCCTCCTTGCTTCCCTCCGGTGTTGTTTTCTCTCAAGCCGCCATCCAACTTCTTTCCGTCACTATATCTCTTCATGCGCCGACCTTGCCCAAGCTGACTTTTCGATTCCTGACCATATGGTGTGCCGACCATGCTAGTGTTGCCAACCATGCCTTGGCTATGCACAATCTTGCAGCCTTGACCCATGCCGATGCTGCCACTAAGAGGATGCTCGGCACTTGCAGCCGAACGGAGCGTTGTGATCTGGTTTGGTGATTTAAGAACAAAACGGTGCTGTTTTGTTTAGGTGTAAGAAAGGGGTGTAAGTGTAGCATTTTTGCATATTTTGTGCGCTCCACAGCAAGATTTCTTTATATTTTACTTTTAAAATGTTACAAGATTTTATATTTATTATTTACTTTCGCACTATTATGTGAGTATTTGGCTAGGCAACATTACCATGTCAGCTTTATGTAATTTTTATTTTTAATTTTTTTGTAAAATTAATTAATTATAAATTTAATTTAAATTTTAAAATAATTGTCCACTTGGCCTTAAAAAAATAAATTAGACTATGGATAAACAAAATTTATTAATTAATTTCAATTACATTGAATTTCGTAGTTCCAATTTAATTTACAAAAAATTTTGGAATAAATTTTATAACTAAAAAAATGACCTCTAAAAATAAAAATAAATGAAGCAAAATGAAACTTATGCAAATTCTTTTTTTTTTTTTTTGGTAACCCAGAATCCCATCGATTTACTATCGTCCTCAACAGACTGTATAGTTAATAAATAAACCGAAGAATGTACACCATATCTCTCACACATTTGAGTTCTTAAGGTCTCATTTAGTTTATTTTTCTATTTTTTATTTTTTGTTTTTGTTTTTGTATTTTTATTTTTTGTTTTAAAGTTATTTTCCATTTTGTCCTTTTGAAAATAAAGAAAATAGGTCAAAATACATTTGGTCACTTGTATTTTTAAATTTTGTTTTAGAAAAG
>JAVXUM010000036.1:30040085-30055849 GCA_035590655.1 Pouteria glomerata
AAACATCCCATTTGGATTCGTATGCCCCCCCCCCCCCTTTTTAGGCTATTGATAATACTCTTTTGTCAATAAAAATGCATGGTGTTGTTCAGCTTGTGGATATTTTATTCTTTTGTATGTAACATGATTAAAGAAATGGATCAAACTTCAAATCATTTTACAGAATGAAGAAGTAAGGAAGAAATTTTACTTTTAGTGTTCCCTACGTGCAGGGAAGTGCTAGAAGGTTGGTGAAAGCTGCGCTACAGGAAGCAGCGAAGAAGAGAGAGATGAGGTATTCAGACTTGAAGAAGATTGATCGGGGCGTCCGTCGGCATTTCCATGATGACATCACAGTGATTGTCGTTTTTCTCGATTCAAATCTTGTGAGCCGGGCCAGCTCAGTCAGGAGTCCCAACCTCTCCATGAAAGGGGGCGGAGTTCACCTGCCTTCCAACACTCTTGCCCCTTGTGCTGCATCTTCCTAAGCTGGCGGGATTAGGTAAGGAAGTTGTTTCTAATGCTATTGTGGATTGTAATTCTTCTCTTGTGTGTATACCATGAAATGAAGAGGAGGTTGTTGGTTCTTCTTCAAAGCACACAACACTATTATAACCTTTAACTGAGAACTAATACTTTTTGGGTTTTGTTTCAAAGCCCAGTAAAGGAAAATTGGAAAAGGATTAGAACTTCTCAAAAATGGTGTTGTAGTTATGTCCTTGGTGGCAGTGGCAGTAGTTCTTTTGACGTCTATTGTTTTAACTGTCATTCCTTTTCTCTCGACTCCTGTAAATGATGACTTGGTAATTTAAGAATTTCTTTGCTTTTGTTGCCATTTTCTTATATGATCTTGATCTGTTCTAACATGTGTATGGAGAAGAATTCGAGTGTTGGGATTGTTGTGGAGCAGGCTTGTGCAACCTCAGAAGTTGACATGGAAGTAGGAGTGTAAATGAACTGAACGGAGTAGTAGAGTGTTTGAACTAAGCTAGTTAAATTTAACTTATAAACTTGGTTCAAGTAAGTTTGTTTTCGAGTCAAAAATTTGAGCAAAACTCTATTAAATCTAGCTTGAATAGTTTGGTGGTATACTTATCAAGTATCAATTTGCTTGGTTGGATTTTGATTGAGTTCAATAATATAATGAGTTTAAAACTGTGTTTTCGATTCAATTCGTTTAATAAGTTTAAAATTGTGGTTTAGGTTTATTCTTTTATATTTCGTGTCGAACTCAAGCGAATTTTGTGTAATTTGGATCATTTTAGAGCCTTACAGGAGGGGTTTGGGGGAATAAATGATTGATGACGGTTGAATATTGGTGAAGAGCTTGCTCATGGATAAGCTTTTTATCTCATTCCAAATCTTGTGTGTTTAAATTTTGAAATATTTGTGGCTTTTGATATGTGCCATTTTCGCAGTTTGTAAAATATAGAGGCTCAATTTGTTTTTGACTTCAAATATTTTACATCCAAAGATACCTTTATATTCTCTTCGGATGTGCATCACTATCAGTACCACCTTTCTATTGTAGGAATATCACACACGTACTTATTTAAATGTACGTATGTTTTCCTGTCTCTTGGAATTGCTCTAAATCGGCCCTTTTTTGGGTGTTTAGGGCCCAAAAAATATTAAAAGAATTCTTAATTTTTATTAATTTTTTCAAAATTTTCTACTCAAATTGTCACGTAACTTCTACTCTAATTTTTATTTTATTTTTTAATTTCTTTTCGCAAATCAAACACATTTGTTCCTCTAGCAATAAATATGAATCAAGCAACTAAGATAAATTATGTAAACCTTTTGATGTTTTAAAATTCGGACCGTTCATCGAACTAGAAAATGATCGAGTGACGGGTTAATGGTTTAATCGGAGTTGAACCGTGACGTCATAAATATATTTAAATATATAAATAAAATATAAAAATATGTTAAAATTATATAATAATTTTAAAAATTTATATTTTTTCACGTATTCTTCTATTTTATTTTATTTTACTAATAAAAATTGTCAATAAAAGGTGGTGTAAAATAAAATTACTTAAAATTAATATATTACATAAGTAAAATTAAACAAAAATAAAAAACAATAAACCTCAGTAGTTTATTAGAAGAATAATATTTTGTCACAATATAGTCTCAAGTTTAATTTTAGATTAGTGCATATTAATTTGTTTATTTTATTATTCAAAAATTTTAAAAAAAAATTGATTGGTAAAAATTGACACCAATTCAATCACACCGGTTCAAAGTTTAAACAGATTTAAGTGGTCAATCATACTGTCTTCTGGATCAATTGACGGCAAACACTGCTGGTGAATCCTCAACTGAGGATCAACACAAGTCAATCCCTATAAAATGATTTGGGCAATGACGTTTCATTTCCTCACTTTGTTATTAGTATTAGAAAATTACTTTTCGAAGATTAATTTGCAAATAAAAATGTATTTGTTGATTATATTTAAAATTTAAATTTTAAAAATACTACTAATAAAAAAATATGCAAGTGTAAATAAAGTGTAATTATATAATTTAAAACGTGTTTAAAATGATAAAAAGTAAGATAAATTGTGAATTTGTAATTCGTATTTAGAAATTTTTAGAGTTTTTTATATTTTTTGGCATACTAAACGGTATCTTAATGTGATATTAGAATGTATAAAAAAAAAAGTAAAAAAATTCAAATTTGGTCTCAAAGTTAACCAAAATATTTTTTAAATGATCTCATATTTCTAATTTTAATTGCTTTTGATTTCTACAAAACAAAAGAAAAAAAACTTAAAGTTATCAAACATAATTTCAAAAAATAAAAATAAAAAAAAATCAAACAGTTACAATTGAAACCAAAGTGCCTTCTCACGCGCAAAGATGATTCAGGCACCTCACGGACATTGTTGTAGGCCCAATCTTATGCACGCTCTCGCAACAGTTTAAACTTCGCATGGCACTAAAAAACACCTTGTCACATTCAGACGGAAATTTCAAGTCTAAATTCCATTAGCAAAATTAGTTTCATTCAGACCTGCATGCGCATGTGAAAAACTTGAACTAGGTTTTTAAGCTCTATAATGGCATAATTGAAATATTTTAAAAGAGGGACTGCATAAACTCATAGTCCGTGTTTATTTGGTGGAATTGAATGATGGGAGATGAGTAATACCATGAAATAATATATAAGAAGTATTTAGTATGATAAAAAGTGAGATAAAATAAGATAAATTGTGAGTTCGTAATGCATGCAGTGAAAGAAACTTTTAAGAATTTTCAAAGATTTTCGGAATTTTTAAGCAAAAATCTTTGTGCCAAACACTCCCATAGGATTGGATAAAAGATAGAATTAATTTTTATGTGAAATTATTTTTTTGGTATTTGATTAGTGGAATATAAAATGAATAAAAGATATGATTTGATATGTGACAAGAAAATAATTTTGAACCTTTGAAACAAATCCGGAAGTAAGGGATTAATAATACCTCACCTCCCACAGGATTTCTCATTTGACCTTTTGTGAGATTTGGCCTCCAATCTGTGGGGTATACGGATGTTTCATTTGGCCACCCAAACGTTTCTTTATGGTTGGTTCCACGAATAACTTCTCTAACCCGCCTTCTTCATCCAGCAATCAAACACTGCCTTAAGATTTATTGAGAGGAAGCTCCAACGTTAAATTAGGCATATATTTATAAAAAAAAAATTAGATTTTATTTAGAAAGAACGAATGATAATTGAAAATAAAAGTTTAAATTAAAAACAGTTAAAAAAAAAAGTTACCAAATATGCTCTCAATGACTATCTTTATTGAAATCGTATTTTCAAGAGTTTTATATGTTAAAGAGTGCCTTTGGTAAATGGAAAAAAAAAAAAATCGACTTTTTATAATTTTTGTTTGAGGTGTGATCAAGTATTCCTTTTGGTAAAAGTTCGTGCATTCAACGTTTACTTATCCCTTAGGATAGGAAAATAATGAAAGGTTTGGGGCCTTTTGGGTCTTTCTATTGTTATGAATTAAAGAGTATAAAGGTATTTGGTATGATAAAAAATGAGATAAATTATAAATTTGTATTTTGTGAAGTGAAATAACTTTTAAAAATTTTTAAAAATTTTCATAAAATTTTAGTTAAATTCTTTCCTAAATTTTTAGTTAAATTCATCTCGCCAAACATTTTCTATATAAGAATTGAATAGATATGACGGGAGATCGCAGTGAGAAATTATAAGGTGGGAAATATCAGATTTGGGACTAACATTAATTTTTATGTTGGCTTAGGTTATCACAATTTAAGAATTTTATCGTTGGGTCATTAAATTTTAATTTAACAATTTTAATACATTTATGTATTTTTAAATTAAAAAACAGGAGAAAAGACTTAAACCCGATTATGCAAAGCACGAACATACATCGAAACTAATTTTAGCCTTTATTTTTTCTTATGTAAAAATATATAACTCTATTTTGAACTTTAAATATTTTTAAAAATTTTAAAAAAATTGTTAATTTTTTTAATTAAATTTGACAATGAATCATTTTTTATATTATTTTAATATTATTTTTTATTTTACTTTAAACTTTTTTAGAATTTCAAATAACACCTGATAAAAAAAAGATAAAATGAGATAAAGTGAGATAAATTCATAATTTATATGATAAGATAAAAATAAATAATTTTTAAAAATTTTTAAAAATTTTTAAAATTTTACAAAAATTAATAACAAACTAAAGTCTATGTGTTGCTTTTGCTCTTCCACTTGTCAGACAGCCAGGCATATCCGCGCCACCCCATGAAAAAAAAAACCTTTTCCAAGCATTGCCTCGCGCGTTTTTTAATTTATTTTTTAATTAATTCAAACCGAAACAGGCTCAACTCTCAATGGCCGCTATGGGTTCTTTTATTGTTTTTCCCACGCTATAAATAAATAAATAAATAAATAAATAAATAAAAATAACTGCACCAAACCACCCACATACATCCTGAGTTTTAAAATTACTCATTCAAGTTTTATATTTAACATATTTTAATATATTATTTTCAATAGACGACATTGATAATTCATTTAATTTATGCTACAACACAATCGATCTTAAATAATAATGTAACTGTTTTAATTTTTAAAACATTAACAAAAGTAACTATTATTGGTATAATTAATAATACTCCATAAATAATACAAATATTTGAAGAAAATTTAACTACTTAATATAATTAATAATCTTAGTTAATATTTTAGGCATTACAAAAAAAAAAGTACAATTTTACACTAGTGATGCAAGTTGATGCTTGATAAGAATTTGTAAAAATTGAATAAAGTTGGTAGAAATTAAAAAAAATGATAAAAATTAAAATTATGCTTGGACCAAAAAAAAAAAAAAAAAAAATCAAACCAAACCAAACCAAATCAGGTCTTTTCTCACTAAATGGAGTCGACTATAAAAATTTGACGATACCAATTAAATCTGTTTATGGTCATATTTTTTTGTTAGATTTATGTTGACAAGATCATATTTAATAGTTTTTTTTCAACTGTTATTGGGTCTCTTTATCCTTCTTTTACTCGTGACAATTTTCATATTTTTACACCTTTTAATACGTATTTTTATTGGACACCTCTCTTAATACGATCAAAGCATCTTAATTTTTTATAAAAAATTAGTGGACAAAGCACCCTAAATTTTACTCTTCTACACTACGTGCCAAGAGGGAATTCGAGTTGGGCAAGGGCAAGAGAGTTGAACCGGGGAAGGAAAGAAATGTTTTTTTAGAGCTGAAGCTGAAATCCTAATCAAAGTTACAAAATCTAACAAGTTTTGCACTTCCAGAAAGGGCACCTCTCTCTAGGTTAGGACAAAAGGTGAAACAGTGACAATATAAAGCCACTCGACTTCCTCATTTATGCCTTGGTTGGTCTATCAATTTTTGTTAAATTTTATTAAAATTTTGTAACGATCTAACATCGGTCGAAAAGGAGAACGAATTACGCTTAATAAAGGGTGAGGATACCTTTTCTTAGTGTGACATGTTTTGAGGGCACTGAGATTGTCCTCGCCAAGAACAAAACCGTGAGAATTTGCCGGGGAGAGATCTAAGGGGTCAAAGCGAACAATATCATGCTAGCAGTATGGGTCCCGGGCTGCTACAGTGGTATCAGAGCCTGTGATGAATCTTTGTGCCAGCGAGAACGCTGAGCCTTAAAGGGGGTAGATTGTAACGATTCTACATCGGTTGGGAAGGAGAACGAACCACGCCTAATAAAGGGTGGGGATACCTCTCCCTAGTGTGATGCGTTTTGGGAGGCATTGGGTTGCCCTCGCCAAGAACAAAACCGTGAAGGCTTGCCGAGAAGAGACCTGAGGGGCCAAAGCGAACAATATCATACTAGCGGTATGAGTCCCGAGCTGCTACAAATTTAATTATTTTTTATATTTTTAATTAAATTTTAATACATATCATCTTTATATCAAATCAATTATATTTTTACAATACTTTTTATAAATTTTTTTTCTTCCAGACACCACCTTAACAACAAACTGGCAAGTATGAACCAACCCTTACAATATTCTCACAATTGCGTATAGCTGTTAGAAGAACAACAAACAGCAAGGAACAAAAACACCCAGGAGAAGAACCTCTCTCTCTCTCTCACCAGTAAGTTTGACTCCTCTTTTCTCTCACGAGTCAGCCTGCTGTCTGTCTCCCTCGCTTAAATTTAGCAGCGACCTTTATTTGTTTCTACCCACATCAGCAGAGAAAAATGAAATGAAAATGAGATAAAAATCTATTTGCTAATAAATAAATGGAAAACACTGGAACACCCTCTCTTCCTCGAGCCCCAACCTTTCTTCACCAAATACCTCAAACCCTTCGCTTCTGTCTGTTGCCTTTTTTTGTCATGTCTCTCTTTTTTTTCTCTCTAGCTTAGCTCATCTCTAACTAGTTTTATTAGTCAGTCTATTGAAACATAAAATGGTCCATTAACCTGTGTTTGGCAGCCTTCTTTGGAGAAAAATACACACACACACACACAAGGAAAAATAGAAGAAAACGAAAGCCCCTCTCTGCTCCGTGACCACTCCAGCAGAGAATCAGCTTTAAACTCTCTCCCTCTCTCTCTCTGCTTCTGTGTGTGAGACCACCTTCATTTTTGACAATCACATCTTTATATCGGGGAGATGAATTAGCCAAATGGGTTTCTCTGTTTCCACCATTTTACTAGAAACCCATTTCATCTTTTTCAAAAATCAGAGTGAGAAGTGGGTTGGTCGCTAAGACTTCTCTGAACGCAGCATTTTTCACTTTTTCTCTAAAACCCCAGCCATAACCAACAAAGCCTCTCTTTTGGCAGAACACTTTTCTATCAGGAAAACACACACATTCCTGCCAAAAAACTCTCTCTCTCTCTCTCTCTCTCTCTCTTCCATCCTGATAAGGAAAAACACCCGCTCAAAACTATTTTTTGCGAGAAAAGAGAGATGGGTTGTATTGCCTCTAAACTAGAGGAGGAAGAAGAAGTGGTGGCCATTTGCAGGGAGAGAAAATATCAGCTAAAGCTAGCAGTGGAGAGAAGATATGCTCTTGCAGATGCTCATTACAGGTACTGTCAATCTCTTCTTGGGGTCTCAGCTGCTATAAAGCTCTTTGTTGCTAGACATTCTTCACCTTCTTCACCATTTCTCATCACCCTCCCACCACGTTCCCCACCCAGAGAAAATGTGGTTTCCAACCCATTGTTCCTTCAACAGACCCCATCTGAACCCAGCCAGGCAGCCATTGGTTGTGAATCCTGTGCTTCTTCAACATCTTCAGACTCTTCTGAAGAAGAAGAACAAGAACAAGAACAAGAAGAAGAAAGACAAGAAGAAATGGAGAGGCAAGATGAGGAACAAGTTTGTGAGTATTTCTACATGCAAATGCCACCACCAATGCCATCACCACAGAGAGATTTTGGGTGGGATTTCTTTAACCCTTTTGATGGGGTGAGACCAGAGATAATAGGTGATATATATAATAGAAACTCCGATGATGATTTGAGGGTTGTGAGGGAAGAAGAAGGGATTCCAGAGCTAGAAGAGGAAGGGGATCATAGAATGGAGGAACAAACGAATGTGGGGGTGGCTGAGGAAAGTGAGAAGGTAGAGCATGAAGAGAAGGGGGTTGAAGTTGCTAGGGCACTGGATGGTGTGAGCCAGGTGGAGCAGAAGGGTTTAACAGTGATAGACACACCAGTGAGAGGGAGAGAGTTGTTGGAGGCATTGAAGGATATTGAGGACCACTTCATTAGGGCTTATGATTCTGGCAAGGATGTGTCCAGAATGTTAGAGGCTAACAGAGTTCACTTCCAATCTGGTTTAGAGGAGATAAAAGGTGGGCATTTTCCTTTCCCCTCTTGCTTCATATTCTTTTCCCCAATATATATATATATATATGTGGGTTGTGAAAGTTTTGCTATGCATGAATATAATCTTCAACTCCCATAATCCCATCCAATTTATTTAATAGTGTTTTTCCATGTGTTTTATATGCATTAATATTTTCGGGTTGCAATGATGAGGTTGTACGTGAATTCTATGTGAATTCATTTAACTTGCAATTAAAAATGATAAAGCTGAATATAAATTTCTTTGTTGTTTTGCTTTAGGTTTTGGTTTGTCCCTTCGATTGCTCCATTACTGTTACTTTCAACCTCTTTATATTATTATTATTATCGTTTTCAGTAATAATATTATTTGGGGCTTATTCTGTTGCCTTTTTCAAAAAGATGAAACCTTTTCCTGCTAATTTTAAGCTTGAATCTGCTTCACCTGCTTTTTTGCTTTTGTGGGTTTTAAGCAATTATGTGCATTAATCCCCCAACAGTTTCCTCCCATTAGAACTTCGTTTGTTTTACTTGAATCTCTGGTTCTCACTTTAGTTGTTCCAATATTGTCAACTCTTGTGCTGTTTATCTATTATGAAAAGGTTCTGGCATGGTGGGACTTGCAACTAGACGTTTCAAAACAAAGATGCATCTTTCTGTTACTCTTCCTTTAATCTTCTTCCTTAATTTTGTCTAGTTTTTTTTATTTTCCAATTGATATTGTCCATTGCTTTTTGGCTGTATATGATCTGCTTTTCTTTTCTCAATTCCTTTCTTAAGATTCGACATAGTGGGCTTCTCTTCATCCTTTACTGCTCAAAAGCTAAAGCATTTATCTAAAGCTAAACCTTTGCCTCGTTGTTTGTGGGCCTAAGATTCACTTGCTCTGTCTGATGGTTAGATTTAGAGATCAAAGCTAAATTCCATATTGTGATTTTCTTCAGACTTTTCCTCTGCATTAATCCACATACTAATATTCTCAATTGCTTTTGTGCTCATCACTAACCACGATACATGTGCATTCACTCATCTTGTCTGGGATTCAGAGAACTCAACAAAACTCATCCAAGCCATCACCTGGCGATCCACTTCCTCTCGGTCTTCTTCCTGTAAAAGTCTCGTGGCAACAAGCTCCAAAGGCTCTTCAACATGGACAGAGTTTAACAATGATCTCTTCAATGATTATGGAGGAATGGTGGCGGGAAGCCATTCTCTGACACTAGGAAGGCTGTATGCTTGGGAAAAGAAGCTTTATGAAGAGGTTAAGGTAAATTATTGTTGCCCTCAACTCTTCCATGCAAACTCCATTTTCATGACTCTGTCCTAGCTCTTCTCTACAACAATGAAATTTGGCGCATCAACTAGGGATATATCTATAAAGAATGGGCAAGTACTTGCTATATATATATATGTATATATACTTTGAACTTTACACATTAAATAATTTATTTCTATGAATTCTGGCTTGTCCCCGTTATGTATGTTGAAAACTAGCTTAGTTCCAAACTTAGACTGTCATATATGATCTTTGTTTAGTAATTATGCTGATTGCTGCGCTGATAAAGAAAAATAACCAAATGGGACTGGCATGGGTTATGCATCCATCTCAGGCAAAGTAAAAGTAAGAAAAATAGCTATATCTTGTATTGAAATCCACTTAAAATCACCAGAGAGAAGGCTTTTTTTTTTGGCAAGGTGGAGCCATGTCGCAGAACTTAGCACTTACGAGCTAGACATGTCTGGTTTCGTAGACTCGTTGATAACAGAAACTACTAGTATTTTCAATATAATTACAATATTTCAGAAGATGGTCAGAATTTGGAAGATGTAAAGTGCATCTTGAGTGATATGGGAAGTTGAATCATTAAAATAAAAATATATGGGCAATATATTTCTGTGGTCCCTCAGCTTAATTCTTGATTATTGCCTATTTGGCAATCCTTCTGGGGCCCACAATAAGAATTGACTCAATGAAAGAGAAAATCCTAGCTGTTTCCACCATTTTCTTTTAGAACTTGAATTATGGACTTGCTTGCTCGTTAGGCTGGGGATAGCACCCGGAAAATTTATGAGAGGAAGTGCAATCAACTAAGAAATCAAGATGCTCGAGGAGACGATGGGCTTACCCTGGACAGAACCAGGGCTGCAGTAAAAGATTTATATAGCAGGATCTTGGTTGCGATTCGAAGTGCTGAATCAATCTCCGAAAAGATCGAGAAATTGAGAGATGAAGAATTGCAACCCCAAATTGTTGAACTATTACAAGGGTATGGAAATATCGTCTGCAAACGCTAGGACATTTTTGTTTCTTACTAGTTTCTCTGGTACTATATATTTTTTTTTCAACCTACTTTCCCTTTTTGCAGCCTCATGAAAACCTGGAAGGTTATGTTGGAATCTCATGAAATCCAAAACAAAATTATGTTTGAAGTGAAATCTTATACCTGTTCCACGTATGGAAAATTCTGCAACAACTTTCATCGACTTGCCACACAGCAGCTTGAGGCCGAGCTTCAGAATTGGAGAGTGTGCTTTATAGAGTACATAGCGGCACAAAAGGCATATATCGAAGCTCTCCATGGATGGCTATCAAAGTTTGTCATCCCTGAAGTCGAATTCTACTCTAAAAGGAGGGGTTCAGCGCCACTGTGCCAAGTCAATGGCCCCACATTGCTTCTGATCTGCCGAGATTGGTTGGCTTCCATGGAGAAGTTACCAGATAAGTCAGTTGTCATTTCCATGAAAAGCTTTGTGAAGGATATAAGGGCTTTATGGGCTCAGCAAGGGGAAGAACAGCAACGGAAGAGGAAAGTTGACAGTTTGGCGAAAGAGCTGGATAGAAGGATTCTCGTGTTCCAGAAGGCAGAGAGCAGGATTTTTGAATCCAAGTTCTCAGATCATAACTCAGAGCCAGAAATAGAGCACAGAGCTGAGATCTTACATGAGAAGAAGTATTTACTGGATGGTTTCAGGAGAAGGGTAGAGTCGGAGAAGGAAAAACATCATAACTGCGTGCAGGAAACACAGAGGATCACATTGAATGGATTTCAGTCCGGGTTTTGTGGAGTCTTTGAGTCCATGGCAGAGTTTTCCAAGGCTTCTCTGAAAATGTACAATGACCTTTTGAGTCACAATGAGAATGCTGGGAAAGCCGGAAACCCAGCTTACATAGAGGGCTCTTCCCAAAATGAAGAACAAAACTTGACACAGAAAAACTGATCAGAGGTCTTCTTAGATTTTAGGGTTTGTGGGTTGTGCAGTTTGTTGTACATTACTTCGTTGTGTGTCAAAGCAGCTCGCTGAGACAACAATTATTTTATGTTTGTAGTTGGATTTCTTTGCAGTGGTGTTTGATGCACTGCTAATTTGTTTGATATGTAGATTGTAATGGTTGCTTGGTTGGCTGGTTGCTTGGTGTTTGCCCACAATTTTGTTTGTTAGAGACTTGTAAATTTCCTGGTTTTTTTACACATTTCCTTGGCAAGAATCCCAAGAGTTTTGTGTAGACGTGGAGATTGAGGTGGTCAATCTTGTAATTAGGGTGTTCTCTTCGTGTGTTGAAAATAAAGAAGACAACCTAGGAAGGCAGTATTGAAACAGCATCTTCTTCTGAGCACGCATCTCCTTCGACATTTATCCAGCTTTTGATTCTTATTTTATATTTTGTCTTCATTTCAACACTTTAACTCCGTTTTTAACTCTAAATTTTTTAAAAACTTCAAAAAATCTTTAAAAATTCTTAATTTTCTTTCAATTAAATTTTATTATATGTCATATTTTACATCAACTTCTATTTTATTTTTTTAAACTTTTTTATAACTCCAAATGTCACCTTGGTTTGGCACGAGTTAGCGAATTCACATATTTACGGTCCGGTCAGAGTCGGAGGAAATATTATTCTTTAATTTTGACTGTCCATCCGGCAACTCCAGCATCAAACAAAGCCTAGAGAATTCATTTTTAGTTTCTCCATGATTAACCTCTGTCAGAAGCCCACATGCTGAACAATCATTGTCAGTGATTGAAATCTTCAAGTTTGTGTCAAAATCATCAAGGGACACGAAATTTCTTCCCAGCCGCAACTTCTTTTGCCAAAGACTTGTAAAGAGAACGAAAGTTCTTGGTAGCTGCTGCTACTCTTGCCAATTCACTTGAGAGGAGTGGTGCGGTGCCATGCCATGATTAAAAAACTGTATGAAGAGTGGTCCCTTCGAACTTAAAATGCCACGTGATTGTTGAAGTTGTGGTTGAATTACATGGTATTATTTTTTTGTTCAAATCATGCATGTGAACCGCGATTTCACTAAAACTGTGATTTGTAATGCCAGTTTAGATTACAATAAACTGAAATATAATTTGTGTCTGAAAAGAACAACTTAGATTGAACCAATGGCCGTCCTAGTTCGATTTTGCATACCCTAATTATGAATGTGCGATTTTCATAAGCACAAAGCCTATTCTATCGTTACAGAATTGCCAGTGTTCACTACCGAATAGATGGTGGACATAGGCTTGTTTCAAAGAATCGAAACCATTTCATACAGCCTGCTTACGGTCCCGACTTTAAGTGCAAGCAATCTCATTTCTGATCCCCTGGAGTGCAAACCCTATTCGAAATGTCTCTCTCTCTCTCTCTCTCTCTCTCTGTTTAAACATTACATGTTTTTGTATTACATTTTGCACGTGCCCATTTTTCATCCATCATAAGCCAATAACATTTTGTAGAAGGGAGAGAACATAACAAATTCATGGCAATGCCAATTAAAGAGGTCAACAAGATGCGTTTAGAGAGGGAATTACTTTCCCTCTCTGCCTAAATACAGATTCTCCTTCTCTGCCTAAAAGTAAAAATTATTAACTAAAATCAAAATAATATTATAAAGCATTTATTAAAAATAAAAATTACATAAATTTTAAATTAAACAATGTTACATATTAACACACGTTGTTATATAAATGTAATTGATATACAGATGAGTATGAAAAGAGTAAAGAGGTGAAGCACAGATTATCTTCTCCATAACTGTACCCGTTCAGGAATTATATAAAATTTTAATCTCTGTTCTAGTTCAAGTGAAGAATATTTTGCACAAGATTTGCAAGAAAAATACAAGTTTCTTAAATGGTTTGACTTCTACAACATTCCATTTGTACAAAACACAGTGCGATACATATTCCCAATGATGTACATTTATGATTGTATATAACAAATAATTACAGGTCTAGCAATATAATCATCACAGCAGTCACCACTTATCCTATCTTAGGTATAGAGAAACTAAAAATTGAGAGAGGAGTATAAATTCACTAACTACAACGGCAGAGGAATGTATGTTGAGAAATGGAACAATGTCTACCTGCAACCAGTTCTCGACCACCGACCCCACCGCTGCGCCAGCTACAAGGCCACCTATCGTAATTAGGGTTGCCTTCCCTGCCAAAAAAAAATCAATTACATTTTTTCTGTTAATGTATATAGTATACATTACCTGTATATTCAATATCAGGTACCTGTATATTTTTATATTAGGCTAGCATTATAATTGATTCCTTGTATAGGATTTTCTAACCCTATAAATAGGGTCTCTCCCTTCATCATATATTCGTTCGATTATCAATACAACATTAAAGAGGGCTTCACTATTCTAACGTTTTCATTCCACTATGATGGCTATTCCTTTGTACTTTTTTTTTCTTTTTAGGGAAAGCATTTTCACTTCCTCGCTTAACAGCAGTTTTTTTTTACTTTTTCTAGTAAAAAAATGGAAACGCAGGGTGAAAGAGTATTTGAGGTCAGGCAGAGCCATAAATCCAGATTAGTGACGCGGTGTAATACTGAATCAGCACTAGCAACATCAAACATGCAAGGCTCAACTAGATAAATTGAAACATAGCAGTGGTTTCTTGACCGGTACCAGCAAATGAGTCTCTCCCAGGTGTCAAACCCTATAACCCCCGTCCCACATTCACAATCGGTTGGATAACATTGCAATAAGCAATCCAACTTACCATGCATGATAAAGAATCAAATAGAATAAGCAATCGTAGTGCTGCAGTGGCCATGTATTCAGCAGTACAGCATAAAACAAATACAAAAGGTGAATGAAAAAAACATCATTTTCGGGGAGTTTGGAACTCAAAAAGTTAGTAAAAAATAGGCCTTGGGTAATTTTTTGGTGTTTGTATCGTAAATCACAAACAACAAAATTTTGAGACAAATAGTTCCGTTCAAACGATTTTAGTAGAAACTTTTTGATTTTTCTGTCAGAATTTTTTAAAAATTGTAGAAATATTTTTGAAATTTGTAAAAACTTTATTAGGATTTGTTAAAATTTGTTGGTACTTGTAGATATATATAAATATAAATTTATAGAAATTTATATAGATTCATGTAATTTGAGATGGGAAAAATTTGTTGTAGTATTATAGAGTTTTTTAGGATTCTTCGGTGGTCCAAACAGGCCTTTAATGCAATATCAAGAGAAAATTAAAAGAAAAAAAAGAAGAAAGCAACTATAGAATAGGAAAAAAGAAGTGAAGACAAAAATCCGTTCAAATTTCACTGACTTCTGAAAAAGAAAGTTGACTTGACAGAAAAGCTCCTCACCAAACTTAATATTCTTTCTGGTCATGAAGTATAAGGATGCTCCAAAGCTAGTGGCCAAGATCAACCCAGGAACATCAGCTGAAGCATACGGTGCCATGGAAGATGAAGAGGCTCCATTGACATAGCTTAAGACCATTAAAGCTCCATATACACCTGCTTGTATGCCCAAGTCACCACTAGATGGTGTTTCAATTGAAACAGGTGAATTCTTCGCAGATGCCTGCAGCCACTGAGACACTGATCCTATCCCAGGATAATTTGCAGGTTTAACATCAGCATAACGAATGCTACTATTTACAACTTTTCCAGCTCGGCGTTGTGACAAACTTTGCATAAGCAACATATCATATGCAGCCTCTACCTGAAAACGTTTAACCATGTTACTTCACAGGATGCAAGAAAATATGTTACAAGCAATCTCATTTGTGTCAAACCCCCTGATATTCTAAACTACATGTTATTGAGGTAAGAATGGTTGGCCTGCAGGAATTGGACCCCACATCTCATTAAATGCTAAACAAGTCCAAAACTAAACTTCTCTAAACTTTCAACCATAATATCGTACAAACAGGTGGTTATTTGAATGTTGTGGGGTCATAATATATGCATAAATGTCTAATGGACTTGTAGGTCCTGGCTGGTTTTCAGTGGCATGTTCCTTACAGTGGTTACCTTTGAGAGGAAACGTTGCTTTTTAAGAGGGTAATATTGGGAACTGATCCAAACTAGACCTTGTTGATGTGAGAATCTCAATAGGAGGGCTGAAGGATGAAGTTAGGCTAATGGTGAGGATGCTCAGCCCTGCCACTCTGCAAAAGGCTATGGAAGT
>JAVXUM010000036.1:30057536-30075036 GCA_035590655.1 Pouteria glomerata
TCTCTTTTCTCTCCCTATCCTCTTCTTCTCTCCCTATTTTCTGCTATTCAGAGGTAGTTAGGGCCTAAAGCCTAACAAATTTATGTCACCAGAAACAGAAAAAAGACACTGATCCACAATAATGAGTTTGACTCCATAACTATGGGTTCCAAAGCACAAGAGCTTGTAGCACTTAGCAATCAAGCCCTATCAATTAGTATTACTTCCAACTACATTAATTTTATATTTTGATAGATAAATATTTGATGTTTATTAAAAACAACCATCCTTTGATGCCTCCAATTACAAAAATCATCATAAGCTAAGGATATCATTACAGATCCACCTCCAAGCGAGAAATTTATTGTCCTGGTTATATAAGTTTCTGATGGAATCAGTTCAATAGAAACTAGGGAGTGAAATTACCGTCCATTAATGCAACAACTTCAAGAAAGATCAAAATAGGAAATAGAGTTGTCACCTCACTTACCAAAACCTAACTCACCTCAGCTCAGCTGAACTCAACTTAGACTTTTTTCCAACTAAATGGTGTTGGCTAAATGCATTTTTTTGTCCATTTGGCTCTGTTAAGGATCATTTCCTCCATTAAACTACATTGATCCATGCCTTTCTTTATTATTTCCACCCTTGTTAGTTTTGTCTACACCGCTTCCTCACATTATCTACGATTTGAATGTGATCCCTTCTCCTAATTAGCACATTTACTGATATCCATTGTACATAGCTAAAGCACCTTAACTGATTTTACGTCAATTTATCGTCAATTGTTGCTACCAATATTAAAATATCTACAGAGAAGTTATTGTTATCTCAGGATGTTCACTTATAGTTGCAAATGACGATGAAGGCCTACGGATACAAATTCACTTAGGCTCAGTGCTCAATCTGGTGTGGTCCTTGTCAGGCACATCTCATGCATCAAGGCTTCTTGTGATGTCTAAGATGTGTGGTTTGTATGCTAATTCCGACCAAATGAGAGAGTTTTCCATCCTCTATTTATAATTGTAATTTGTGAGAAGAAAACTTGTTTTTTTCATCCTCCAATTAAAAATGTAAAGACTTCCCAAGCAGATGCAGAACAACTATCCAACCAACACTTTTGTACAAGGAAACTGATAGGCAGAGTCGTGATTCTGAGTAGCAGCCCTCTTTGTACAATTGATGGTTCAAAAAAAAAATTGCGAAAAAAATAGAGAAAGAAACAACAACAAAGACAATGATTTTGAAAATGGAAAATTTCACAGCATAAACAGCATTGCACATACCAAAATTGCAGAATGAGTTCTAATACAGAAATCTGAAACATGAGCTCAAAATGTGACAAAGAATCACAAAAGATGACTTTGTGAACATTGGTAATCTCCAGATATTCTACTCATCTCTTTTCTCAGAAATTGTTCTTTTACTCCCTCCTTTCCAATACAAAATTTGTATTTCTTCACATCATCCTCCCTTTTGAACCATAAGCTCAACAAGGCCATCCTC
Organism: Pouteria glomerata; assembly: GCA_035590655.1. NCBI lineage: Eukaryota > Viridiplantae > Streptophyta > Magnoliopsida > Ericales > Sapotaceae > Pouteria > Pouteria glomerata. Next base: position 30,059,022 of record JAVXUM010000036.1, read on the forward strand.
CAATATGCTTGAAGGACAATTGTGAGTTGTCACAGTTGTAGAGCACTGCGTTATGAAGTGAAACCCTATTTATGTATAAAATGCAGCATACATTTTAGCAGCTAATAACAAATTCTCATCACATGGTTAGAACCTTAATGATATCTCCAAAACGAATAGAAATTTGGAAAAGTAGGAACATACTTAAGACTAGAAAATCCTCTCTGATATTTAAGGGTTTTAAGCCAGCTGCCTATACAATTGTAGACAGCCTCAGTCATAATCAAGAACGCTCTCTCCATGGAAATCAGCAATTTTTTTTTTAAACTAAAAAGTAAATAAACAACCTAAACGTCCTAAACAGCTTTGTGTGTGTTTTGCATGCATAACTTTTTATACCTTTTAAGACTAACAAATAAATTTAAAATGATATAACAGAGGAAATAACCCTTAGCTGAATGGAATAGAAGGGGGGAAAAGAAAAAGAAAAGATAAATTCCAAGTAGTAGACCCCATTTAGTTGGAAAAAGAGCTAAGTCAAGTTGAGTTATTATAAATTCAAATTCCATAAATGATAAACCAATGCCATTCGCCTTATATCATAAGAAGAAACGATGCTGCTCCAAGCCATTAATTATTATCCTCCTTTTCACTATGTAGGCATATAGGCCAGTATGCCCATGCAAAAGGAGTATGGAACAAGTTCAATGGTAACCAGTATGAAGAAAAATTATAAAGGCCATAGTTCAAAAGGGGATGACAACATCAATAGGATTCCTAAGAATCTAACCGAAATGTATTATATAGGACGTTGAAAGAGATTAATAGTTTGTGAAATAAATAAGAAGGCCTTCACCCAAATAAATATGCATATGGAAAGGAAAACTGAATGGATTACACTAGTGTAATGAAACAAACATATATCACAAAACCATAACCTGGCACCTCCTTACCAATTCTTCAAAGCCTAAGTAAGTAGGGGGCCAACAACAAAAATAGAATTATCTAACATGGTATATACTAAAGTAAGTGGAGGCCAACAACATAAGAAGGCCTTCATCCAAATAAATATGCAAACAGAAAGGAAAAGTGAATGGATTACACTAGCATAATGAAACAAACATATATCACGAGACCTAAACCTGACACCTCCTTCCCAATTCTCCCAAAGCTTAAGAAAGTGGGTGGGGGCCAACGACATAAATAGAACTATCTAACAAGGGATATAATAGTTCGTTACAACAAGTGACATCAACCAATTTGACAATACCAGCCGCCCAATTGCTACTGCACTTGCATCCGTTGGTCTGAGGTTGAAGAAATATTTCTGTTACCTTAAACAATATTTCCTTCTTCCATCAAGCATTGAATTCATAAAGAGGTAATCTGATAAGTAACCTCATTCAAAAATTGCTTGAAAATGCTATAATTTAAATAATCCTTCTGAGTTCTATTCACCAATACAAGAGCAGTAATTAAACACACAACCCCAAGAGGCAAGGTCTAAATTTCACCTTCTCGGATACAAATCAGCTTTTCCATTATAGCTTAGCTTCAAAATTATTGTTCCTCCGTAAAATCACAAAACCCAATAATCAATTCTAAGTTTCTCTATGGCCAATCTAACAGTTTTGCAAAATTCGAATAAAGAAAAGTGTAACAAACACTTTCTACTTTTCGAAACGTATTAACGAAGTTCAAAATTCCCACAATTAAGACTTCCCAAAGACAGAACCCAGTTGAATACCCAAAAAATTCACCCAATCCACCACTCTCAGAGGAAAATTCAAAACATTTTTTTCCCTATATGGGTGTAATTGTGTATCGATACCATATCTACCAAAAAAATCTTTGGAGTTCACAACACAAAAACAGAAAAAAGACCAGCGGGAGGGACGGAGGGAAGGAAAGAAAACACCACCTGTGCAATTGTCTCTTGGTCATCCTTACAAGTGGCAAGGATCGAATTCTTGGCTCGAAGTATATCATCGAACGACGCTCCTTCCGAGACACCCAACAGCTTCAAAGCGTTCTCTACGGACATCTCGAACGGTGCCGAGTCGTCGGCTCGGGAGCCGGCGAGGACGACGACCGCGGGTAATGTGCGGCGGGAGGGGGCGGACACCGGTCCCCACCCCCACCGTTCGTTCGTGATCGCCGCCATCTTCCCAAACTGAACAGTCTCCGGCCGAAGTGCTCGGGCTGGACCGGCAGGGTCGAGGCCGAGGATGGGGCGGTTGGGCCGGACCGGGAGAGTGGTGGCCATTTGTTGTTTGTTGTGTTGCGTGAGATCAGATATGAGGCTGGTTTGATTTCTTTACACAGGGAAGAGTATGATTATAAAGAAACCGTTGATCAATTCCTGAAACTGATGTCTTGTAATAATGAGGTAGAGTTACCTAAAAATAAAAAAAAAGAGTTTAGGGAAGATAGTTAGTTAAATTATTAAAAAGTTAATTTTTTTAATTAATTTAATATTTTTACCATTTTTGGTTACAGGAAAAGTTTAAGATATAAAAGTATATATATATATATATATGATTATTAAACACACACTAAAACACAACTAGGAGTAAAGTAAAAGTAAATTTGAGTTATTAAAAAATAATTATTATAAAAAATTAGTAAATACAATGAATAAAATTAATTTATTTTAAATTATACGTTGCTTCTATATATTTTAAATTTAATTAAAACATACAAATATTTATATATATAATTACTAACTTATATATAAAACAAATAAAACAACAATATTCCGTGTGATAGTTTAAAGAATTATTATTGATTAAAAAATAATTTAATTTAAAATTTAATAAATTGTAATGTAATTTTGAAAAAATAAATAAATGGAATTAACATATATGCGCGTTATTTAGTTATAATTATAAGCATTAAACCAGTTAATAGCATTTAGACTCAATTTGTTTATTATATGAATTTAATTTTTTTAATTTTATGGTGAGTTTATCAGCGATTTGGGTAATTGAGGAGGAGCGATGCTATGCTGTGTGGAGGTCCATTATACGAGTATGCATCTCTTACTCCTGCGCCGTCGTTATTACACACTGGAAGATTGTTTGGAACGCATTGCCCTGCAGCGATTTCCATGTTATTAGATAATTGCATACTTAGCCCTTTAGTTTTAACAAAATTGTGCACAAAACCGCAGCTTTTGCTTTTGTCTTGGACCAGGGATCGCAATAAGACCTCGGAATTGGGCTATCAAATTTTAATTTAATAATTTAATTATATTTATGGAATTTTTAAATTAAAATTTATAAATATATTGCATTATTAAGTGAGTGTTTTGCGTGATAAAAATTACTAAAAAATTTTAAAAATTCATAAAATTTATGAAAATCTCTATAATTCTCTAACATATTTTACATTTTTCGTATTTCAATAAAGTCAAAATAAATTTATATATACCTACATATTCTAACAACTTTTTATGAATTCTAATAATTTTTTCATAAATTTTAATTTTTTTTCACAAACTTCAATAATATTCTATAAACTTCGGTTGTTTTTTCATAATTTCAATTTTTTTTTTTATCTCTATAGAAAATTAATACAAAAGTTAAAAAATTTCATTATTTATCTCTAAAAAATGTAATTTGATAACTACACACCAAATGTAAAAAAATCATCTAAACCACATTTTTTATTATTTTTCCTTGAACCAAACACTTTCTAAATTAAAATTTAATGACTCAAATTGAATTATCATTGAACTAATGTTAAATTTGACGCCAATATTTCTTCTTTTCGCAATAAAATGACAACTAAGATGATAATTAATAAAAATATAAATTTAAATATAATAAAAAATTATTTTTTAAATATAAAATTAATATTTTATATATGAATTAAAATAAAAAATATATAATTTAATAGGAAATAAAAATATATTTTGAATCAGAGTAAGAAAAATCTTCAGCTAATCAAACTCATGAGTACGAAATCTATTCCACCCTCCACTCCGGCAAAATAAAAATAAATAAATACCACAAAAATCATAAAGGAGGTGGATTAGAATATTTGTCTGTGGCCAGAAAATTGGCACTCTCTCTTTGGAAAGCCGGGAAGGAACCGAATATCAGTTGGGAGTCGGTTATAGTAACTTATAGTCCTGTACATAGATAGCTATAGATATAGATATAGAGAGGGGGAGAGAGAGCACAAAATGCTGGCTTGTTGGAAGGTCACCCCTAACTTAGCAAGTGAATTCAGAAGAGGGTTTTGTTGCAGAGCAGAGGAGCAAGAAGCACAATATTCCAATGGTAACGGAGTGCAGAACAAGAAGAAGGTATTGGTGGTTGGCTCTGGCTGGGCTGGCCTTGGTGCTGCTCACCACCTCTGCAAACAGGTCCATCTTCTATCACTCTTTCTCTCTCTGTCTGTGAGTCGGTGTCCTTACATATGTTTCTATGTATATAGACTCTCAATCCCACCCCCCCCAAAGAAAACAACCTTGGATTGTAAATGATTTTGTTGGGGTTTGTCCTATGAACTTCAGGGCTTTGATGTGACCGTCCTTGAAGGTGGTTATGATTTGGGATTGAATCGATTGGCCTGCAGTCCTGACGATTTTGGAATCAGAGGTAATCAATCAAGCATGTTCTGTGCTTTGGGTTATGAACTCAAGTTAAACTGTTGTTCTTAGGCTCCTTTTTGCGATACTTGATTAGTTATTGATAAACTAGAAGTTAGCACAGACAGTGTGTGATTTTTGTTAAAATTTTGTTTTAATTAAAAGAAAATTTTAGAAAAATTGATGCTTATAAAAAATTTGACGTGGTTCAACTAATAAACAATAAGTAGATAAGAGTATTTAAGTAATAATAACTAATTAATGAGAACTTAAAGAAAAAAAATTACAAAAGTAGTGGGTAGTTGAAGGGCATTCGTGGAAGATAAAAATATAAATGTATATTTATATTTATAAATGGATATTTGAATTTATATGGTTGTCTGAGGCTATTTCAAGAGCAGTTCTGTGAATATTTGACATTGCTGTGGCAACAGCCACTATTGCTTTGAGCAATGTATTGACTATCGTAACGATTATCTGAATAGTTTATCCATCTTTTAATCAGATTAGATTTTGTCTCCACAGTTTCAATTCCTATTACTAATCTTGACTTCAAATATAGGTTTTTGGTATCCCTTTCGGAATATTTTTAACCTTGTTGACGAGCTTGGTGTTAAACCATTTACGAAGTGGACAAAATCAGCACAATATTCAGGAGAAGGATTGGAGGTAATTATATCAGTTTGCTTTTTGTTAATACCAATTGCATCCTGAGAGGGAGAAGGGTTTTATCCCTGTCCCTGTTGAAGTGCTGAATAAGTTGCATTATTAAGGTGAGTTCACACTTATCTGAATCTTTGTTTCTGCTTGCTTTAGGCGAAAAGAGAAATTTTAAAGGTTTAAAAATTAACACTTGTCATTAGTGTCTCATATCTTGAAATAATGCTTCTTCGTAATATATATCTTGGTAGAGGCTTCATTCTGCAGGTTGAATTTCCAATATTCCGAGATTTACCTCAATGGCCAACTCCATTTGGGACTTTGTTCTACACTGAGGCATGTCTTAAAATGTAGCCTTGTCTGCTCGTGGGAGTTATTTTGTAGTGTAATTTGGAAGAGAGAAAATAAGTAACCATCTGATTGAAAATTTCAATTGTTTGTAGTTCATTCGGCTCCCTTTGGTAGATCGATTGTCCTCCCTTCCGTTAATGGCTGCAGGTACATTCTACTTCAATTTTGGTTGAATTCAGATGTGACAGTTGAGCGCCTGTCATGATTTCATTTTTCTTTCAAGTCTGCAACTCTGATGTGGGTGTACTCTGTTCGCAGTGGTGGACTTTGACAACACTGACACATCCTGGAGAAAATATGATGCTAGTAAGGATGATTCAAGTTCAGCTGATCTCATTTGTGAAATTCATGCCTTGGATGAATGGTAGTTTCTTCAGCTTAATGAATTCAATGATAAATTGCTCAAGTGTCATGTAAAAATTTCACATGGTAGTTACTGCAAGGGAGCTTTTCAGACAATTTGGGTGCTCGAATAGGCTTTATCAGGATGTTTTTAATCCACTGCTTCAAGTGGGGTTGTTTGCACCAGCAGAGCAATGTAGTGCAGCTGCTACTCTGGGAATGCTATACTATTTTATTCTTGCTCACCAGGTTTGAGTGACTTAATTTTTTTTCTACAATTGAATATGTTGTAATTCCTGTTTTGTAGTGCACATTGCAGATGAAGAATGGCAATATGAATCTTGAGCTAGAGCATGACAAAAAATTTTAGTCAGGATATCTATATATATAAGACAGAGAGAAAGAAAGAAGGAAAGAAAATAAAATAAAATGCTAATATTGTTTGAATAAGGAAAATATGCCTTTTGCTGTTCTGCTACTCCAAATAGCAAATATGTCAGTCAAATATTTAGAGGCAGGTACCTTAACCATATAGAGTTTTTCTATAAGAAGTTTAGAGTTGTGAAACTGATAATGGCATGGTTACCAACTGAATACAACTCAAGGAAAGGTGTATTCTCTACCATATGGTGTCAGTTATATGAATCCTGTTTTGTTATCCCATGAAAAAACTGTTTTCTCTTGGTTTGAAAAATAAAAACTGTTGATAATTGCAAGACTTATTATTAGGATTGATTCAGAGTCTCATGAGGTTAGATACAGCTCATAAGGGCTAAGAGCATGGACATGACTAAGAATAGTTTGTCCCAATGCTAGAAGCAACCAGCAAGGCTGTTTGGATTGATGTATTCTGGTAGATTCTAAGAAACCATCAACTTGTTGGTATTATTTGTGTTAAACTTGATTCTATGAAAGTTGTTGTGATCTTGACTAATTTGTAGCTTTTGTATTGCCATCCTTTCTCTTGTTATTGGGCATTTTCAACAGATACTTATAGATCTCATTTTTATGGATGGTGACAGAATGATTTTGATTTGGTATGGTGCCGTGGGACAGTTAAGGAAAACATTTTTGCGCCATGGATGGATTCCATGAGAAACCAAGGTTGTAAATTTCTAGAGGGAAGAACAGTAACAGATCTCTTATTTGATGAGGAAACTGGTTGCATCTCTGAAGTAATTTGTGGGAAAGAGAGTTTAAAGGCTGAAGCAGTAATTTTAGCCGTTGGAATCTCCACGCTACAGGAAATAATTCAAAACAGGTCTGTTATATCAATTTTTCACCTCTATTAATCATTTTATTAATTCCTTATGTATCTATGTGCATGTGCATTTGAGTCAGTAGGCTTGTTTTGGTAGATCGATTGTCATCACTTCCTAATCTAAATGTGAATCTTGGGGCCAATAGCCCATCGAGAACAACATTCTTCAAAGTTCAAAATTATATAACATCTTCTTCAACTGCCGGAACCAAGTTGAACTTTTGTAACATCCACTCAATTTTTTTCCCTTTCTTTGAATTGTAATTCTTCCTTGCTATTGCTAAACACCAAGGCAGAAATATTCTATGAAGAAAGAACAATCTGTAGTCTCTTCTTCCATCAGGAACTAGTTGAAACTAAACTTCTGCCCACAATCAATTGGATTGATCTCTGAACGTGACTTGGTATTCTTCTCCATTGTATCAAACAATGTGTTAAGAGCTCTAGGTCTTTACTTGTGCTTAATTCTAATCTTGCAATGAGTTCTGTGTAGTGCAGCATTATATACAAGGGAGGAGTTTCTGAAAGTTCTGAACTTGGCTAGCATTGATCTACTCACTGTTAAACTACAGCTTGATAAGAAGGTATGCACAGTGATAGCATTTTTTTGTCCCATTTGTTTTAGGAAATTCTAGATATTGCCTTTTGCAAAAAGCATGTGTTTCCAGTGTCTTCTGAACCAAACTGGTTGTTGCACTGTAACGGTGCTAATTCAATGTTCACAAGTTAATCTGCCTGTGCTGTGATGATGACGTAGAACATAAAGTGAAAGTGAGCTTGATATGGTTTGAACTTAAACCAAAAGTTATTAGTTCTTGTACTAGCCAAATGAAAACCCCTAATATCAAGGGGGTTCTGGAATCCACTGGAGAAACATCAAGTACTTCTAAGAAATATGTTTTTTTTTATTGAATATGAAGTGATTTCTCTGTAGGGATACAATTGTTTAAATATTAAAATCCTAATGCTAAACTAGGAAATGGCAATATGCCTGAAATTTACCAACTTTGGCAGATATGGGATAATTACATAATCAACAATAAGAGGAAAATAAATAACTAATGAATTGAATCAATTCTGGTTCCTAACCTAATGGAAATTGCCAAAAGAAATTACTAGAGCAAAACTAATGATTTGAGGCCCTTGACAGTGGAATACAGTATTAAGGAAGCAGACGTCACGACCTATGCAGTTTTAGATGGCCCAAGAAATGTAGAAAATGTATATTATGGACCTCAATCAGACTCCCGTGTCAAAAGTACCGTTACACTCTTGGGTATTCATGTTTTATTGGCTCGGTCCATCTAATCTAGTGTTACCCACTCTACATCAGATGAAATTACATGATAATAATGAGTAAAGAAACATAATGACTAAAAACTCAAAGTGAATAGTTGATTATCAATCCCTTTCTGTTTATTGACATTATTTCTATGAAGCAACTGGGGGAAGAAACATGTGGTCGGAGCCTCACCAAGACTGAGGATCGATTTCTAATTTCCAGGTTTAATCAGATTGTCTGGTCTAGTTTTGAAAGTGGTAGCTTCTGGGCATACTACTTGTTTTATGAGAGAGTGGGAGAGATTTTGGCCAAGATCTTACCAAATTGAGGGACTATCAGTATCCGCTTTTAGACTTGTCATATTAATCCCTTGTCTATCTCTGGTGTTGTGTAGTACAAATTTAACAAGATAAAGAGGATGGGTCCCTTTTCGTGCTGCACTTTTTCACCAGAAGGAACTATGAAATTTATGTCCTTGTAATCTGCAGGTTGTTCCTAACTCTCTCCGCTGCCCACCCCCCCTTTTTCGTCTTCCCTAACAAGTGAAACACTTTTTGGGGGAGGGGGGAGTCACCAACACTTGAACTCAGACATGAGCTGGATTAGGCAAGGGCCTATCACTGGGTCACCCTGTTTGCTTGTAATCTTTTGGTTGTTCAGCAGGCCTGCAACTTGACCTTTACGTTACTGTTTGGTAGTAGCGTACTGCTTATTTGGAAAATTTTAACTAATTATCTTATGAACTGCACATGAAACCAGGTTAACATTCCATATGCGAGCAATGCTTGCTCTGGATTTGATGATTCAAATGGTTGGACTTTCTTTGACTTGAACACGATTTATGATGAGCACAAAGATGATCTGGCAACAGTTGTGCAGGCTGACTTTGTGAGTATGACATTTGCTTTTTCTGTTACAAACGTGATATTTAAGTAAAATTTACTAGAGTTTCTAAGTTGTATTCTTTGTTTCTCTTATTATAATTTGTTAGTACAGTTTCACAGCAATGAATTGATGCCACTGAAGGATGAGGATGTAGCTGCAAGAGTAATGTCTTACCTTTCAAAGTGCATCAAGGACTTTGAGAATGCTACGATAATCAATAAAGAAATTGGAAGATTTCCAAAGTCCTTGACTCATTTCTTTCCAGGTGCCTCGCTGAGTGTCTTGTTATTGCTAAATAATCAACTTATTTAGGCCATAATTCTAATAAAAATAAATTGTCTTCAGAAACAGGCAAAACTGGCTTTTTTAACTTCTAATCTATTGAATCTGTGAGTTGCAGACAATGACTCAATTCTCATACAGTTTCTGTGTAATTAGATGAAAATTGAGGATATTCATATTTCAGTTCTGTTATTATCTACTTCCTTATTGTTACTTTCTTAGACTCTTTTATTATTATTATTATTATTATCTTTTGAAGGCTCTTACAAGTATATGATGCGTGGATCTACATCTTTTCCAAACTTGTTCATAGCTGGAGACTGGATAATTACCCGACATGGTTCTTGGTCTCAGGTTAGAACCCTTGAAGTCTTAATTATTTCAAACATTTCTTCTTATTGACTTTTTATCTGAAATCTGTCTTTCTGCTTGAACATCTAAGTCTCCCAGACTACACAATGCAGATGTCTCGTGTACTGAATTACCTTTTTCTTTTGTGGAAAATTTTGTGCACTGAGTTGTCCTTCTTGTTGACTCTTCGTGAAGTGTTTAATAACTTTATAGCATATCATGAACTTAATGAGATTTTTATTTATATCAGGAGAAATCATTTGTCACGGGACTTGAGGCTGCCAATAGGGTGGTGGACTATCTAGGTGAAGGAACCTTTGCTAAAATTATACCAGTGGAGGAGGATGAGCCTCACATTCAAGCTCTTCGTAGCCTCAACAGAAGCCTTAATGAGATAAGAGCTCAACTTCCATGGTCCAACTATTTCATCCAGTGAAACTTCCAAATTGCACCTGCATGAAGTTACTGTGAAAAATGTGGAATTACTAAGATGACTAAAGTTGGTATATGCTTGTTGTTTCTTAAACAATTGTAACGCAAAATAATAATAATAATAATAATAATAATAACTAGTGCTTATCAATTTGATTTTAGAATCTTGATGGAAACCCTGCAACTTGTACCAGTGTTATGAACTGAGTTATTATTTTTTATTTTTAAGTATGTACTTCTAATGATAGTGGCATTCAATTGCGCAATTTTGAAATTATATGATTTTGAATTAGATTCTTAAAGCAATTCATTATTATTTGTGATTTTTCACCGAGTTGTTTGTTTATGATTTTTGGGTTAAGGGGCCATTTGGAATTATAAAATTATGATAAAATGCCGTTTGACGTTTGAAGTGCAATCAATAAATTACAAAAAAATAGAGATAAATAGTGAAAATCTATTCGATTGGATTCTAGTTGAGGAAATTCATTTGAAAGTTTATTCAAACAGATGACGTTTTGTGTTAGAGATTTTTGAAATTATTTGAAATTTTGTTGGGATTTATAGAGATTTATTCATTTTATATCTATAACTTTTTAAAATTTGTAGAGATTTATTGGTGTTTGTAAAAATATAGAAATTTGTATAAATTTATAAAAATTTACGTAATTCGAGTTGAAAAAGATTTTATAAAAATTTTTGAAAAAAAATTGAACTCCAAGAGTGCCATAAACATAGAGGTGGTGTTTAAATAATAAAAAAGTATAATAGAAGTACAAAAATTTGATGTAGAAGTGATATGTAGTAAAATTTAATTAGAATAAAGTATAAAAAATTGGTAAAAGTTGGTTAGTTTTGGTAAACCAAATCATTCAAGATTTCGTTTGACAACAAATTAACTTCTAACTATTAATTTTTTGACTCGTTTTTTTTAAATGATTAAATTTATTCTCTTACATGTTAGTTTCTTTTTTAAGTCTTGAAAAGCAAAAATGTCAAACTAATAAAAAGGTAAAAGTTAAGTACAAAAAAGTTAGTTCTTTTTGTGTTAAAAAAAAGTTGTGCTTTAAAAAAAATGTTAATTTTTTAATTGTCAATTATAAATAAAATATTTTTTTAAACTTAATTTATATTTATAGAAATTTATAAAAAAATTTTGAAAAAAATATGACCTTTAATCAGATAAAAAGAAGCATTTTAACTAAGAACTCAAGCTATAACAATGAAAAACAAAGAGGGTGTGAGGGTGTTTGGATGGTAAAATTTTTAATAAGTTTTGATATTTTTTTGTTAAAATTTGTTAGTAATAATTTTTAACGTGTTTGGTGAATCAAAATAAAATTTTTGACAACTTTTGATAATTTTTAAGTGTTTAGTAAAATTGTTACTATAGCAGAACAAAAAAGTGATAACTTTTATGTCTTTGGTAAATTTTTTCACTGTAGCAGAATAGAAAATTGAGAAAAAGTGAGATCCACTGTCATATCAAATTATTATAGTAGAGCAGAAAAGTGATAAAAATTATTATTTCACCAAATAGTAAAATATTATAACAAAGCCAATTTTTAAATATTTTTTATTTTTTTTTTAACTCCCAAATACACCAAAAATGTTATGATCTAAAAGACTCTGCGGTGGGAGATGTTTGTGGGCCCCAAGTGGCGTGCGTCCACGCATCTCTAACAAGGCATAATTTTTATATTGTTTGGTAACTGATATTTAAAAATTTATTATTTTGATTTTTTTTTTTATTCACGTAACATATTTGTTCTTCCATATTTTAAAAAAACCTCAAGATTTGAGAGGGTAATACTAATTTAAGTTAAAAAAAATTACCAAAAGTCCGTGCGGTAATATTATTATTATTTTTCTAATTACGTTTAACTGTTTATGTTTATTATTTTTGCTTTTTTGAAATTAAAATTAGAAGTATAATTTTATTTAAAATAATTAATTTTATATTAAAAAAATATTTAATTATATTACTTATTAAAAATAAGTTAATTAAATAAAAATAAAATATAGTAAATATACTTTCTAATTTTAGTATAATATAATATTTGAATAAAATAATTAATTTTTGTATGATACAATTAAAATTAACAAAATGTTAAAGTTGATAAAATGCTTATAACAGATAAAAAAAATCAATTCTTTTTTTTTATACTTCTAAATATAGTTTATTTTTAATTTTTTTAAATAATAATAAATCACTGGTTATTATTATTACCTTCTTTCTTCCCATTCACCGTCCAGTCCGTTTGATCTCAGTTGTGTTCTCTCTTTTGGCCCCCCTCTCTCTCTCTCTCTCTCTCTCCAGCTTTGTTCGCTGATCAAGAAAAGGTATGTTCCTCTTCCGATCCACTCTCCAGTTTTTAGTTCGCTTTTCAAAAATTTGATTCTACAAGCGTATGTAACAATTATACGTGTATATATATATATATATATCTGTATCACAATTTCTAGATCAAGTCGAAAGGTCTTGAAGCATAAGCTGAATTGCGTGTTCATCGGATCGTATTCTGATTCATCATATGTCTCTTAGTGCATATAAATTTTTTATTCACAGATACTTTAAGTTGAAAGGACTGTACGGAGTCTTAAAGTTTGGAAATCTTATGATTTGGTATCAAAGATGCGATATAGATTCGGACTGTTAGTGATTTCATGTGCTAGCGTGGTTAGGATTGTCACTGATCGTGATTTTAGTGGGATTTAATTGATGATTTTGCTTCGGAACTTGATTTTGTATTCAGGTTGAACATGGGTGCCGCCACAAACAATCTCGACATGGAGGAGGGGACGCTGGAGATCGGCATGGGTAAGTTCTTTATTTTCATTTCTATTTTAGATTTTTGATGGATAAGTTACGGAATTAAATTAAAAAAAATGTATTTGTTTCTAATCTTAATGTTAATGGTCTTGTGTATGCCTAGTTCTAATAGCAAAAGTTATCAATGGGGATAGGAAATACTCTGATTTTTGCAGTATTTAATTTTAATAGACATTCAGTAAACAGTTGATGAGAGTTCTAGATTTGGATGTTACTGCTATGTTCAAGCGTGGGTACTAAATTAAGTTACTACCGTGAACTAATTTATTGCGAGGAGAAAGTAGTTGTATTTCAATAAGATCTGCTTACTAGAATTTTATATGTTTTTCCTTGAAATTTATGAATAATTTAGCGTATTGAATATGGAATTAGAAAAAGGTGCTTACTTCTAGAATTTAGTGTCTTACATCTATTAACTGTTCTGTATTATGTTTTTAAGATGTGTTGTCATCTAGTGCTTAAGAAATGATATTGCTTCAATACTTTATCCATGTACTTAGAAAGTTAAATCCTTCTGTATATTTTAGTTCTGCTCCCGGTCTAATATTTTCTTTGAGCTGGCTCATTGCTCTTTGCGGTCTTAGAGCTCAAGCTTCCAGGAGAGCTATTTTTAGTTCTCTTTTTTCCTTTTTTCTTTTTGTTTGAGCGAAACCTAAATGCTTCTTGAGTATAGTATTGAACCTTATCTCAGACTTTAGGGTGGCGGCAACACCAATCGGTAACTTTTTGAACTGCTACAAGTTGGGTTTGGAAGAACAGATTGACTTTAGTTGTTGGTCTACAAGATAAGATGCCATTGATCTAAAGTTTGTTGGCTGAGACTAATATAGAAGTTGCCATGGTCTCAAATCTGGGTGTTCGAGTGCAATCTCTACGAGACATTCCTAGCACACTTATCTAGAGGCACTCAGTTCTTCCACAACTGGAGCTGGGCTTCACCCCAGACCCCCTTTTCTTGCACGCACTTGCACACAGTCTCTTCTCCTTTAGTTGGATTCAGGCATTGATGGATCTAGGTATACGTTCATTCACTTAGAAATTGCAGTTAAATCCCTTATTATTTGTAATTAATACAAAAATCCCGCTAGTATTTTGCCCCCATTGTCCACTCACAGCCTAGGCTACATCAACTCAAGAATGAGTGTTTGATATGGGTAGATGCTTAAAACTTAAAAGTCAGTTCCATTGATTTTCTTATTTAAGGATATGGAGACATGGAAGCATATTAATATATTTAATAAAATTATTTTATTTTATAAGATAATATGGTATTTATAAGATGAATTAGAGTATTATCATTTATTAAATATTAGTTTTATATATAGGGCCCATTTGGAGTAGTAAAAAAGTTCAAAAAAAATCAAAAGTTGGCATTGATGTGATGATGTGATGTAAAAATGATAGGTGACAAAATGTGATTGAAGGTATTTGAAAACTTTTGAAGTTTTTTGAACTTTTTTGGAAAAATTTGGGTCTCCAAACGAGCCCATAATTATGTGCTAAAATTGAATTGCTAAACCTTTTTGTATAGATATTTAATTATATTTGGGACACACATATCATACTCTTACCCAAGTGTTTTTGTCCAAGTGTTAAGTATCTAACACAAGTATAACATATATTTAGAAGAGTCTATGCAATGTAGCTTGCAAATGCCTCTTTTCATTAGTGCAACTACAACACACATATATAGGGACAGTTTCTTGACCAAGTTAGGGTGATTTTGGAAAAAATAAAAAATTATCCACAAATTTTATTATGTTGCCAAAATTACCCTATAAAAATTATAAAAATATTATCTCTTTCTCCAGAGCAGTCCACTATAGATAATTTTCGCCCTGCATTTAATACAAATGGTGGGCTTGCCCTTGGACTCAGGTGCTTCCACACTTGGATGTGTTTATCTTTTACCTTCTAGTTCCTTCATAGAAAGCTTCTATATATCTACCGTACTTCTCTGAAAGCTCCTTCAGCCATTCAACTAACCTTTCTATCTACGCTTGCTAAAATTTACTTTATCTAGCTAGATACATATTTTTTTACACCACCATGGAATGTCATTGTTGATTTTTCCATCACCATTCAGTGTTTCCATTGTCTGTACAAACTCGCTTCGACTAATTGAAGGTTAGTTGGAGCAAAATGGGATTGAATGACAGTGCCATCAAGTTAATTTTTGTCTGGGCCATCAATTTCTTACTACCTTGGATTAAGATATTTTCCTGTCTGGGTGGATTTCTCCATTATTTTTACGGAACTTTGCTACTTTATGTGTTTTGTAGAGTATAGAACGGTCTCTGGAGTTGCGGGACCACTGGTCATCCTTGACAAAGTTAAGGTGTGTATTGTGCTCGTCATAGTAGAATCTTATGCTCTTTGATTCGCATATTTATTTTAATTTGGAATGGAATGTTGCAATTTTTTTTAATCATTTCAGGGACCTAAGTATCAAGAAATTGTCAATATTCGTCTGGGAGATGGAACAATACGACGTGGTCAGGTCCTAGAAGTTGATGGAGAGAAGGCTGTTGTTCAGGTGATTATTGTTTCACTTTCACATTCCCAATTTCCAGTATCAACCATTATCTTGAGGGTTTCTTATGACTTGAAAGTTTAGTTATGGTTCCACAGTCCGATTTCTTAAGATGATAGTTATCTTTTCTCGACTGACACAAAATTTTCTTGTCTTCCTGTCAAGTTATTGTTTACCGAGTGCCATTGTGTGCAACAAAGTCCTGCACCTTCACCTCCTCATTTTAT
>JAVXUM010000036.1:30116052-30129444 GCA_035590655.1 Pouteria glomerata
CTTTTGTTATACAATCAAGCGGAAAAATTATTTCCTTGTCATTTTTCCTTCATTTTCTCCATAAATTCATAAACTCAAAATAAAATAAATAAAATTAATTTCTTTACTATCCCTCATTTATTTCTCTTATATCCCCAAATCAAACAGAGTCAAATTTGACATTCACGTACAATGTTTTTTCAACAACAAAAATTTATTTGTTTGTATAAATCCATTTTAGCACTTAAGTTACATTTAATTTAAAGCACGAATGAAATGAATGTAATGGTGAGAATAATTATGGTTGCATTGCATGAAGAATGATCTTGATGATAAAAATGATATGTGTTTGGTTAATTGGATTAAAATAAAGGATAGAATAGAATGAAAACGTAAATAAATATCCTTATAAGGATGGATATTATTATTGATAGAGATAATATAAAATGAAAACGTGAGTAAAAACTTATATTGCCCTTGTAAGGATGGATATAAGGATTTGATGATGATCTATTTTTATTCGCACACTGAATGGCCCATTAGATTCTCACAAAAAATCTAGCTAATGATAATCTATTTTCATTCTCGTACATATATACACATATTGATAAAGAATGATTATTCTTCCATTAAAAGAATAAAGGGTGGTATCAACGAGTATGGTATTCTAATTGCAATCAAGGAGAAGAGAATGGAATTCCACTCTCATCCGACCTATCCAAATATAACCTTAAAGAATTGTAAAACCACATGTCCTATCCATACTTATTTTGAATAATTTTAAAAATTAGGAGCCAAACTTTAGACCGTCCTAGATGAAAATACATTTAAAACCAAAAGTTTTGCTTACAAATTGCTAATAAGAACGTTAACAATTAGTAATTCCAAAAATGTTTTAAAAGATATTGCCCAAAAAAAAAAAAAATTCAAAAGAAGAAGAAGAATTAAGACTCCCAAATTCGAATAAACATTCAGGATCACCTAAAGCACCAAATAGTCACCTTTACATGGCGCCTAGTCAGTTACAATTAGCTGAGAAACGCCATCCACACAAAACAGATCAGAGTGAGCTAAATTTAATTAGATGTGTCCAAACAATTTTTAATTTTTTTTTTTCAAATGATTGCAGTTAATTAAGCCTTAGAGTTCCTCAGGGATACTCTGGAGTGCAGGCCTCCAAGAACTCTGGCGGCGGCTTTCGTTCTGGTGATTAGCTCTTGATTGGTGCCTTCTCCTCATAATATTCAACCGCTGCTCCAAGCACATAGACGGGACCGTGGGTGAGACCGACGATGACGATCGTCGAGCATTGTTCTTGTCATCGGCTCTCACAGCTTCTAGCATTTGCTTCAAGTCTTGCTTTTTCACAACAATCTTCACTCTTACCGCCCCATCTAATTCACCGGTGGCTCTGGAAACAACTCCTTCGCTGCTCACCTGTGCAATGGCTTCTAAAATGTTGCTCCTCATTGCCCTTTGAGTCCGAGCTCTTGACAGCCTAAAGTCTCTCTTTGGTGAAGCATTCCCTTCTGCAACCTTCAAATACTCCATCTCTCTCTCTCTCTCTCTCTCTCTCTATATATATATATATATGTACTTGTCTTTGTTTGTAGATCAAGGTTCGTGTTATGTTGGGTCTTTTATAGTCCTGAAAACTACGTTAGATCCTTCCTTAAAATATGGGGGGTTTTGAGTACTATGTCAAACTCTAAGTAAGAAAATTACCCAAATGCCCATTCACAAAGGATGGAATCCAGCAGGGCTGCTGTGTAATTTGGGGAGTCAGCGGGGGGAGATTGTCACCGGCACGAGTTTGAGGGGGTTAGCTTATGACTTGTCCGACGGAGGAGGCCTTTGCGTGGATTGTCAATCTATTTGATCCTGGTTGGTTAGCTGATTGTTATTTAACAAAATTTTCGTGCGGTAGTAGTAGCTTCATGTGTTGATTGAAATTTGAAATCCCCACCGCCATCCTCACATGCAAAGCCTAATAATGCGCAGGAGTGGAATTCAACGCGTATACGGGAATGCAGGGTCTCTATTTTATTATTTTATGATATTCTCAGGTAAATGAGTACGAAGAATTAGAGGATTTTTGGTGCGATGAAAAATAATAAAAAATAATAAAAAATATGATTTGAGTGATATTTAAGTGTTTGGTGACAAACCACGTTTTTCAGAGATCAATGGTGAAAAATATTGACTTTTGCAAAGAAATCCGTCGGAACGATTTTTAAATTTTTTCAAAAAATATTGACAATGGGTCTTGTTTGTAGCTTAGATAACAGTGGTCACATTAAAAAAAAAAAATTATAGTTATTTGATTAATCGAACTCGAGTTATGTAATTTTTTCTAGAGTTGTAATAAGTGTGAATGTGTAAAAGTGTTAGAGAAATTTAGAAATTTTGCGAGTTTTTCAAAGTTTTTCAGAGAGATCTTCAGCATGCCAAACGACCCCTTAGTTGCATTTGGAGTCTTAAATTTTTAAAAAAGTTTTAAAAGTTTTTAATTTTTTTTAATTAAATTTCTTTACGTATTCTATTTTAAAAACATCTCGTCATGTATTACTTTTATATCATATATTTTAATTTTTTCAAAACTCAAAATGTCCTCTAATAATTTTTCTATCAAGAGAATCTCACATGATTGATACTATATCCATCAACACTTATGACAGAAAGTCGTGGAGTAACACAGTAGTGGATTTATCAACACGTACGATAGAATTTGAATTCAACACACAAAATTTTGGACCTAACTCTCTTGCTAATTTTTTATTTTTTTAAATCTCAACTCTTGATTTCATTTAGGGCTGGCAATATAATTTTTTTTGTAATCTCATCATCTGACTTTTCTTATTTAATTCTTACATTGTAATTATTTTTATATGTATAATAAATTGAATTTGTATTTTTTGCCCTTAAATAAAAATAAATAATTGAAATTTAAAAAAAAAATAACGAAATAAAAAATAATAAAAGAGTCGAGTCCCAAAAATTTATTACGGTTTAAAAAAGTTGAGAAAGCTCGTCCTACAAATTTTATCACGCGCTATGTCTGGAGAAATTTGAACCAGTGACATCACAAAGAAGCAGCAAGATTTGGCTGGTTGAGCTAATCGAGGAAGTTACATTCCATTCTACGCGTGATTAATTAGGTCGATCCATAAAGATGAGGTAGGTTCTGGTATGCAGCTAGTTGTCAATGGAGGGGGGTTGCCTAGCTTACAGCCTGTTTCTCTGCGATATTTGGACTCTCCTAACCAACTTTTAACTTCCCAATTATGCGTTCATACGAGTTGTTGACATGTTATCTTTATTGAAATGCTCCGGCAAGAATATGATGCAACTACAACTTCTTCCATCTTTTCCTTTCTGGGTTTGGTTTCGCTCAACATTCTAAGCTTCCGATTCTGTAAGAGTAGATCCCAGGAATGGCATGAAAGCAGTGGCGGACCTAAAATTTTATTACAGTGAAATCAAGTTAACAAGTAAAGATAACATACTTAACTTAAAAATATGGATAAAACTTATAAATTGTTTAATGTATATGGACAATTTATTTTGAAAAATATATTTTATGAGGATAAAAGTATAAAAATACTCCAAAAATTATACTATTTTCTATAAATATTTTACTTTCAGTGGGGCAAAACTTATAAATTATTTGAAGTATATGGGTAATATGTTTTAAGAGATATATTTTATGAGGGCAAAAATATAAAAATATCTCAAAAATTATATTATTTTTTACATAAATTTTACTTTTAGAGAGATCAATTAATCTCCCTTACCCATATGTAGATCTGCCCGTGCATGAAGAACTCAACTTACAAGAGCAAAGCCTACGTTTGAATGACCAGATATAATTTGTAGAATAAGTAAAATTATGGAATAGCAAATGGTGTTTGGTTGACATGAAATTATTATTATTATTACTTTAATTTTAATTTTTTTTTTTTTTTTGGGGGTTGCCAATATGAGATGAGATGAATCTCATGAATTCGTAATTCATTTCTCCACCTCAAATCTTGCATAACCTAAGGCCATGTTTGACCTCAAGGACAAGGGGGGACACAATTGGATACCGGGATAAAGCCAGGTTTTTTGGTTTGAGGGGCAATTTTTTTTTTTTTCTTCTTCGGTTCAATTTAGGTTGAGAAAAAATTATTATTAATATTGTAAATTATATTTGATAAATAAAATATAAATTAATAGATATGTATACATGGTACAATCAATTAAGTTTTTAAATTTTGAATTATATATAACAAAAAAAATAGAGATGTTAATCCATAAACTAAATTGTTTTTAATTCAAAATTTATATGTATTGATGACGTTATTTTTTTTAATGGACGCCAATCATTTTTTAACAATCATTTTTTAAAATTTTAAAGGGAGCAAAACTAAAAAGTACAATTTTTTTGAAAAATAATAAATACATTGCTTTATTAACTTCTTTCACTCCACATTTCTCTATTTCATTAAAGTTGTTATAAAGTGAGAAAAGTAGGAAGCAGATAGCATTTTACCGGATTCCATCACAGCCTCGTCCCCAATTGAATATATCTAACGTTGTCCCCTATTTGGTTTCAAAAAGGAGTTAATTAAAGACAAACATTCGGAGTGGGATTAATGATCCATTCATCCTCTATAGACGGGGACTAATTAATTAATCCAGACGCGAGTAGGTCGGGCAATTCAAGAATTAACTTTCTTTGATAAAACGATTGTCTTGCCCCCATGACAGTAAAAAAAATAACACAACCCTCCTCATTTGATAGCCTCACAGCTTCTGGATCCGAATCAAGGCGATCTGAAGACTATAAAAAAAGGCCTGTGCCGATTGCAAACTACTATGTACTGGTACTGATTGCAAACTACGTACTTTTTAATATGTTGATTCAATCTCAGCCATCACTTCTTCCGGTGTCGTGGATACCTCTATCCAGTTAAGCTGAAATGGATCGCTGCCATCAATTCTTCCTGTAAAATGTAGAGCATCTAAATCCTGAAGAAGGTTATTTCAACTTAAAACCACTGGATTGAACGGAAAAGGGTCCGAGGCATATGCGTGCACACACACAAAAAGATAACATTTTTTGTGTCACAGTAGTGATTTTTGCTAATGCCCTTCAACTTCCCAAATAATTACTTCAATCAAGTAAATAATTGTGTAAAATCGTTTCTTACTAAAGTCAAGTAAGGAGATCAAAAACCAATGCTCCCAATCAAGTAGCACCAACAGCAGCAAGACAGCCCAAGCAAGCTCTGAACAGCTCATGTGCTGCTCTTGAGGCACATGCCCCCCACTGTCTCCCCGCTTTCGTCCTACTTTCTATCACCCACTGGAGAGTACCAGAGAGCAACAGTATAACAACAATAATACTG
This sequence comes from Pouteria glomerata, assembly GCA_035590655.1. Classification (NCBI taxonomy): domain Eukaryota; kingdom Viridiplantae; phylum Streptophyta; class Magnoliopsida; order Ericales; family Sapotaceae; genus Pouteria; species Pouteria glomerata. Next base: position 30,121,425 of record JAVXUM010000036.1, read on the forward strand.
CAGAAGGTACTTCTTTTAATCAGGAAAGGTGGAAAAATTAAAATAGTGAAGATGCCATGCTCAAGAGACTAATCTGTTTTAAGTATCAACTCACACTTGATGAATATGATGCACCTTCCCTATAAATTAATTAGGACATAGGGATCTGCAAAGTAAAATTATTCCAAATCAAGATCATGGATGTCATGTAATTGCTATTTTATTATCCAATCCAATGGGAGTTGGGTAGGGAACCATTTCAACTTCACCAATTGAAGACAAGATGGATGGAAGTAACTAGGAAAAGGGACACTAAGCAGTGATAAAACAACGAAGTGTCAATGGAGATGTTTTGGCCACATGCAAAGTAGGCCAATTAATACATGGGTAAAAAGAAGTGATTTCATCCAAATTGAAGTTGCTTGAAGGACAAGACAATAAACCAAAGAGGAACTGGGTTGAAATTGTGAAAAATGATGTGATTAAATTTTACTTAAACTGAGGTTTAACATAATTGAGTATACGAATTTGCAAAGATTGAATCAGCATGAAACAAATGAAGACTAAAGGATAATAGTAATCTTTCATCTTTTTTGAATTGCAAGGGAAGTAAGTAGAGGAATGATGTAATCCTTCTTTATGTTTGGAATGATGCACGAGATAATAGAAAAGAAAGTTCCTTCACGTGGTCAGCAAAGGCAAAATGTAATCAACTTTCATATAAAACGGGGATTGCTAACAAAATTCATCTCAATAATAACATGGGATCAAAAGTAAAAGATGACCTTGTACAGAACTGAGAATAACATAAGGTTAGTCTAGCATGTTATGAAACTATCTATACAAGAAAAGGAAAACAAAATTTCCTTACATCACGACGCCCCAACATTATACTTCCTTTCTTCCCCCCCCCCCCCTTTTTCTGTCCTTCCCCCCTTTCTAAGTGCCACCATACCACTCTTTCTCTATGCAAGGTACAGCTGATTATACCACATGGGGTATCCACCCAATAATTTAAATATTCATCCGAAGACAAATGCTAAAGTTCCAGCCTACGACTGGCATCATTTACAGCTCAACCTCAATCAAGCCACCTAATTGAATCAAAGACATTTGTTTTCGTACATGCAAGAGTTAAAGGAAAAAAGTAGTTCCACTGGACGTATATTATTGTCAAAGATTGCCATCTCAAAAATGCATTCACACTCAATCAATTAGCAACAAATAAATTCAAGGAAACTGCTCATTATCACTGAAATTCAAAAGTGCATAAACAGAATAAGTAAAACAAGATGAAGTTCTCAGACAAACCAGAGAACATTGTCCAATCTAGTTATATTTAATCTGGCTACAGATAATTATTGCACCATCAACTTCAATAAGCAAAAATCCCAACCCTAAAATAAACAGTTAATTTGAAAACAAGAAGCAGTTCAAATCTACCAAATGAGAGAAAATTGCAGCCAAAATAGACAAATAACCACCGCAGAAAAGGAGATTCTAGTCGGAAGGAAAAGACTTGTTCTCGGGTTTCCTGCAGAGGATCATGTGCATTGGAGTGAAAATCCCAGTCTCGCCCCCTTTGACAAGATGAACAGCAGTCTCGCACAGCATTTCATGAACATCCACCACACCCTTGGGGGCAATTCCCAGAAATGAAAGCACAGTAATCAGAATGTGGTTCCTCCAGTAGGCGAATCTACCCATCTTCAGCCTCGTCCACCACGGCTTAGCCGGTGGCTTCGCCAAATCTCTCTCCTTCACCACCTCAAACCCCACCTTTTTCGCAGTCTCAGCAATCTGATCGTAACTTCTCAATCCAGGCAAAGCGTCCCCTCTCTCAATACCCTGTACGGTCTCAACGTGCTCGGGATTGTCCCCATTGTACAATTCCGTCGTTACCCATTCATATGAGACATACAACGATCCAGGCTTTAACACTCTGTAGATCTCAGAGTAGACCTCTTCGAGCTTTGGGGCGTGGCAAGTCGCCTCGATCGAGTAAGCGCCGTCAAAGCTGTTGTCCGCGAAGGGCATCTCGAGGAAATTGCCGCAAACGACCTCGCACTGCGAGTCCAGACCAACTTTCTTGTTGTGCATTCGAGCGCGATTGACTTGGTACTCGTTGATGGTGATACCGACAACGCGAGCGCCGGAATGTGCGGCGATTGCACGCATCGGGCCGCCAACACCACAGCCAGCGTCCAGAATGCGGGCGCCAGGTTTGACATTCAGCAGATCTACGGCCATCTCCTCGTGGAGGCGAGTGGCGTCGCGGTGGGACTTGCCGGGGATGGAGGGGGAGAAGTGGAAAGACTGGCCCCAACCCCATTCGTATATATCTGTAACGAGGTTGTAGAAAGTGTCGACGAAGGCGGGTACTTTCTCGGCGATCTCGATCTCCTTGGGGCGGCGGAAGAAGGACCAGTACTGATTGTAGTTGTCTTCGACTTTCTCACGTGAAATGGAGCCGCCGGAAATATCGACGGCGCGCTTGCCTCTCTGTTCGGCGGGTCCAAGGATATAAATGAACCAGAAAAGGCCGCCAGCTACAAGAGAGGCGGTGCAGAAGAGAGTGATAGCGTCCATGGTCAGAGAAAGCGCCCAGTGGAGTGAGAGGTGGCGTGGTTCGTTGCGGGGTTTGATTTGATTTATTAGGTTTTCGGAAAGGCAAAAATGCCCTGCCGAGATTCGGGTGTGATTAACGGTTCTGAATTTTTTAGATCTAATGGTAGTAATTTAATTTTAATTATTAATTTAAAATAAAAATAAGAGTTAAAGGAAAATTGATTTGCAATTAGTTCATAATATAAAAGGTTATATATAATTAAAATATAATCAAATCACGAGGATTGATCAATGCATTTCAAACCAACTCTTCAAATTTGATTTATCCGTTGCACTTTAAACCAATCACATTTAGACATGTCATCAATTTTAAGAAGATTACCTTAAAATTCGATTGATGTTGTTGTTCTATTTTTTATTTTTAAGAAATAAGGGTTGAATGATGGGTGAAAGGAGCCAAAATTTTTTGACTTGTTTGAGTTCGAGTTAAAAAAAAAAAAATTAACCTAAGGTCAAACTCGATCCCAAACCTACTTGAAAAAGCTCAAAAATTTAGCTCAAAAATTAATGAGTCAACTTGATAAATAATATATAATTTTATTATTTTTTATAATATTTTTATAATAAATTATTTATTATATTTTAAACTATATTTGTTAGTCAATTTTAAGTATAAATTATTTTTTATCAAATCGAGCTCGATCAAACTTATATAAAAGTTTGAGTCAAGCTCAAGCGTAATATAGGTAGTGTTTGGAATGATAAAAAACAAGAAAAAATATAATTTGAGTTGATTTTAGGTGTTTGACATTTAACAGATTTTTTTGAGAAGAATAGTGATATTTTTGTACCATCAGAGCAAAACTGTGGGAACGATTTCCTAAATCTGTTCTCATAAATTCAAAAAAATTAGTATAAAATAGTGACAATGGTACTCATTTAAAAGTTTTCAATTCGAAAAATATGATTGTCAAAAAGATTTACCCATTCAGTTAACTATTTTCTAAATTTTTTGTTTTTTTAATGAAATATTAAAATTTTTAAAAATAAGTTATGAGTTCGTAATGCGTGCAATAAAATAAGTTTTAGAAATTTTCAGAATTTTTTTTTTATTTTTTTGTAAACCAAACGCACCCATAATTATCTCGAGCTGAGCTTGAATAAATTAAAACTCACTCGACTTGGGTTATTTTCATCCTTAATGATGGACCAACAAGTCATTTTCCACCCTTAATAATGGGGGAACAATTTTTGGGATTTCAAACTTAATTAGTGTAAATTTTTAAATTATAAGTTTGTTTCTTTAAAGTCATTTAATTTATAAATTATTATTTATTATTTATTTATATTTTTTTGCAATTTATAAGATTAAAAATAACTAACTAAATTTATAATTAATATCCAACTAATAATTTGACGAATAATAAAATATTTACTATTTAACATTTATGTGTAGCATACTTAATTTATTTGTATATTTTTTTGTTTGTAGTAATATCTAAATAATATTTAACCAATGAAATTATACCATAATGTACTCCTGCCATGTCTCAAAATAATAGATCGTGGCCAAAAAGTTTCCCTCCGAGTCCTAAATAACTTAAAATCAAACTAAGTCCTAATTAGATTTGCAGACCTTTCTTCATTTGTGGTAATAATAAAATTAAAATGATGTGATAATTATATTATGTTGTAAAGTAACATTTTTAGCAGGTTCCTATTTTTTTTTTAGTAGTATGGTAATACTATTTTGTGCGTAATGTGTGTGTGTTTTTTTTCGGTACTAGAATACTGTTATTTTTTGTGGGCATGCATATATTTGAATACTTGTTCTTTATTGAATTTAAAACTTTAAGGTCATGTTTGGTACGTGAGAATGGAATAAAATGGAATGAAATAAAAGATGGGAATGGAAAAATGGTAGGAATGGAATGAAATGCTCATTTCATTCCTTTGTTTGTTTGCCAACATGAAAATAATGGGAATGAAATAGACATTTAAATTTTCATAATTTGCTTGCATATTTTAAATATAATAAAAACTACTAAAATTATTTTTTAAAAAAACTATAAAAATAAATTTTATTTTCGAAATGCAAATTTTGAATAAGAAAAAAGGGGCTAAGGGTAAAATAGTTATTTTACAATTTATGTTCAAATTGAGCCAAAATTTTCTTAACTATTAAGAAATATGTCAATAAATATTTTTTTAACCTTTTGAAATGCCTAAAATACAAATTTGAAAAAAAAAAAAAGGATCTAGGGTTAAAACAATCATTTTATAACCGAGGTTCGAATCTAGCTCAAAAATAAAGTCAAATGGTAAAATGGCCATTTTATAACCCAATAGAGTAATTGAGAAAAAAATTTTATTATAAAGTAATTACTTTTTTTATTTTTTATTTTTTTAATTTTTGGGTCAAATTTTGATGTCAATAAAATGTTTTTATTAGCCTTTTAGAAGTTCAAAATATGAATTTAAAAAAAAAAAAAAAACCTAAGCTTAAAACAGTTATTTTATAACCAGGATTCGAATCTAGTTTGAAAATAAAGTCAAGGGGTAAAACTGTCATTTTACAATCCAATGGAGTAATTGAGAAAAAAATTTTATTATAAAAGAGTTATTTTTTTTATTTTTTATTTTTTCACTTTTTTGACTAAATTTTGATGTCAATGGAATGGCTATTCCATCACTTAAAGTGTGGAATGCCTTTTCTCACTTAATATGGGAATGGCTATTCCATGGGAATAGCATTTTAACTTAATTTTTTTAATACCAAACATGAGAATAAGCTAAAGTGGGAATGAATTCCATTCCATTCTATTCCATTCCCATGTACCAAACATAACCTTATAGATGACGATAGTATGGTGACGGGCGAAAGTACCAATACAGAACTAAGGAAGACAATATTCAAAGAAGCAAGGAGTTCCATAATTGTGTTTTCTAAAGACTACGCTTCTTCCAAATGGTACCTCGATGAGCTCGTGATGATCCTCCGACACAACAGGACATCGGGACATAGAATTTTGCTCGTCCGCTACCACGTCCATCCATCCCACGTTAGGAACCAAACAGGCGAGGACGGAACCAGTTTATGGCCTCCCAAATTTTGAAAAAAAAAAAACTGTACATATAGGATAAGTATATTTATAGATATAAATTAATTTTTGTGAAACCTTCATTTTTTTAATTAATAACCCTCAATCACCAATAATCATAAATTGTGTATAAATAATTTTTTAATTGTTATAAGTTATTTAAGTAATTTTACCCTTTTAATTTTTCATTTAAGTAATTTTACCCTTTTTTTTTTTGTTTTTTTGAATGCCCTTTCACCACTCATTACTCTTGTAATATTCTTTTGTTTTATTTAAATGCCTCTTAATTAATTATTATCTACTTATATTTTTTTTAACTAATTATTATTCAATATTTATTGTTTGAGATAATTTTTTAATTTTTTAGATAAAATAAAAATTAATTAAAGATACACACACAGTGTGTGCCCTTCTAGTTTTTCTAAATACGGCACTTAACTCCTTTATTTTGGGTAATTAATAAGATATAAATTTTGATTCTTGAGTTGAGCAATTAATAAAATATAAGAATTGATTTTTAAGTTGTGCCATTAATAGCCTAACTTAATTAGCAATTGTGTGAATGGATTTTGTATATTTTGCTTAATTTTTTAAACCCGTAACTTATAATTATATTTTTGAGGTTGAAGGAAAAATATAAAAATTTATAAGAATTGGCTTTTCTTCTATTAAATTTAAGATTGCACCCCTGCAAACAGGAAGTCTTGCAAATGCATTTCGTGGGCACGAGAAGCGAATCAAGATGGAAATAGATGAAAGGAAAAAAGGAGCATTTGAGGAACAAGTTGGAAGGCTGGAGGGCAGCACTCAAACAAAGTTGGTGATCTAGCAAGCAAGGTCTTAGCTGATCATGGATACGTAATTTCCAATATTTCACCTATTTGGTGTCTTAATTAAACTTTGTTTGATTACAAAAAAAAAAAAAAAAAAAAAAAAATCATTTTTTTTTTTTTGTAGCTTTTTAACATTTTCGATATTTTTTTATCTAAACGGACGTGAATTTTTTATTTTTTAGTTTTTTTTTTTAATGTATGCAATTACACACCTAGAAGCAGAGGTAGAAGAATGAAGAGGCTATGGTGGACTATAGCCAGGGTAAAATTTTAACAAAAAATTTTTTAGTAGTAATATTTTAATTTATTTTTTACCACTCAGGTAAATCTCAACTCATGACCTTAATATATTTTAAATTTTATCCTAATTATTTATAACCTATGTAATATTTAATTCATAGTTCAAATATATTTTATAAATAAAAAATAAACTAGAAGTCCTTAGAACCCAAAAAAATAAAAAATCAATTTTTTGCCTTTGGGATAAAACTTATACTCGGGGTAAAAATCCTATTTTTTTACCTTTTCATCTGTCTTCCTTTACCTCTCTTGCTTTCCCGGTAAGCCAAATGTTTTGGTTTTCAGTCCTCCATTGTATTTTTTTCAAAGGGGAGCAAGAGGCTACAGCGAACACGCGGTTTTGAATCTTCTGATTCTTTTGAAAGTGACGGTATGCTAATATATGTATATAGATCCGTGCATATGAGTTGAGATCAATTATTTAGTTGAACCACCAATAAATGTTAGAATCCTCACCTATTTATAAAAGTAGCTTAGCGGACACTTTTTATTCATGACAGACAGATGAAGAGTCAGATAGTTGAAAGGTTTGCCGCCCACTCATTTAATCTGCTGCCCACTCATTTACTCTCATTTATTGAGATGTATTGTTATCAGGTGAGCGTGTTAATTACCTACCTACCTCCCTTGATCATGGTTGATAAAAAGGGAGAGATGTTCTGTGGTTTTAGGAGTCTGACAGACCGAGGGTGTGAGATTGATGTAATTTCTTTGGTTCAGATAATCCAGAGAGAGAGAGGGGGAAAGATAGACATTTTGTATCCATTGTGATTATAGTGATATTTTGTTTTCTGCTCATGGATGTAGGCCAAGAAAGCCAAACAACGTTAATTTCTTGTGTGTTGTCTTTTTATTATTTTTTCCGCTTTATTCTTAATTAATCTTAACAAAGACAGGACTGTCACTAAATCTATATATTCAGACAAATCTGTTCTGGGTCTTCTTCAATCAAGTATGGTAGGGTTAAATTCTGTTCTTCGTGGAAACATTAGGGTCTGCTTGGGATCCATCTCAACATCAATGCCAGTTGGAATCTGGAGCCTTTGTCTCTTGCAGTTATCAATTGATGTGGTTTTTGCTCTTCCAGGGGGAAACACTGTTCCCCGCATACCTACTGCTCCATTCAATAGAGATCGTCTCGACCTCCATCCAACCAAACATATTTTGATTAAGCGTTGATTAAATCAAGCCCATTAATTCAAGCACATCAGAAATTACAATGACAGTGAATTAATTCAA
>JAVXUM010000036.1:30140724-30156984 GCA_035590655.1 Pouteria glomerata
GGGCCACACGGGTTCAATTTCTAATTCAAGTGGGATGTGCGTGATGGGTAATATATATTTTCTCGATTTATTTATCGATTACGTGGTTCGTTGAAAATTACAATAAACTGATGTGGGTTTCGAGTTATCAAAAAAAAAAAAAGCTTTGATTATATTCGTGTATTAGTTTGATTTAGGGCTCCAAATTTTTGCAAAAAATTTCAAAAAACTTCAAAGGTTTTCAAATTCTTCCAATCAAATATCGTCACGTATCATTTTTACATCAAATCAATACTAACTTTTGAATTTTTTTAAACTTTTTTCGCACTCCAAACATACCCTCGATGGAGTGGGGTGGAAAGAGAAAGTGAAGTTAGTTACCCAAAAACAAAGAAAAAAAGAAAACTCTGATTAGATTCGTGTATTAGTTTGATTTAATGGGGTGGGGTGAAAAGAAAAAGTGAAGTGTAAATCAGTAACAAGAGAGCTGTAAAATGAAAATATTTTTTGGCTGGATCAAAACATAAAATAAAAATGTGTTTTTCGAGGTATTCTTGTTTGCAAAAAGATTATTGATGTTATAGTATTTCTTGGCTGGAGGGAACTTAGATTTATGGAAAAATAAGAATCAAACGGTTGTGGCAAGATCAAGTGAATACAGTGCCATGGCTCACGCCTCATCTAAGCTCGTTTAGATATTATTTTATCTTACTACACGAATTACGAACTCATAACTTATCTTACTTTATTTCATTTTATCTAATTTTTTATCATTTCAAACACCCCTTTATAAGAATTGGTATTTTGAGAACATGGTGGCATTGACATCCGCGTTGACATTGCATGACGATATCAGTTTCAAACATTAAATTCAAGCAATTAGATCTAACATCAACGTTCTAAATTTATTCATATATTTTTAAGATTAAAAATATATAAATACACCATAATCATTGAATTTTAATCTAACGAGTGTTAAGGCTACTGTCACTCAGTTAATTTCACTGAGGGATGTTAGTCTCTCATTTTTTATTTTGATTGACACGGATACTTTTAAAGAAATTGTGAAAGATGTTACTAACAAGATATTTTTTTAAAATAACATCTTTACAATAATTAACAATAGTTTAGGTTAAAAAATATTATTTGAAAAAATGCCTTTTAAAAAAAAAAATTATTTGAATAAACGTCTTTTAATAACATCTTCATTAGTCAAGATAAAAATGCTCTTTTAAAAAAATAAATTTTATTAACAATATTTTTTTAAATAATTTAAAATTATTAATATTTATTAAAATGCTCTCTCCCTAATGGCAAAATAAAAAAAAATCCTAGTCTATCCCCATTTTTTGCTTACACACTTTTGGAAAAAGAAAAAACAATTCATGGGAAATAACTTTTCCAGTACATGCTTAATGTTTATTTTAACGCAGTTAATTCTAAATCTGGATAAAAGAAGAGGATTGTGGTAAGTTGAAGGCCAATATAAAATTGCACGTTTGTGCAATTACAAAGGTTATTGTCAATGTCAGATAACCTGTTTGTGCAACTCTACTAATTGCTTACATGAGTGCTGTTTTAACATCAGCAGTTGGAAATACTTATAACAAGAACCAGGCTGAGAGAAATGGTGGGCTGAGAACAATATCAAGGCCTGTTTGAAGCATCGACCAATATCAATTTGGCTAAACGTCACCAGAAAGCCAGGAACTGATCATTAGATGATTCGCATCTGAAAAGGAAGCCCTCCGCTCACCGCCAAATAGACAGAATTATAAACTCATTTTTACTTGTTTGATAAATATAGCACCACCCCAGAGGAGTAGGTTGAACCGAGCTCGGCCGGGATAAAGCCTGCAGGAAATTTAGAAGCTAGGCAAATGAAGTAGGAAGATAGAAAATTGTAAATCCTGTACATACATGCAACCTTGAGCTAGCTCCGAAGTTCGCGCAACCTTTGGATTCAAAGGGCAGGTAATTTCTCCATTGGGATTGTTTCTTCATTGCTTTTCACTTCCAATTTTCTTTTTTCTTGCATCAAGTGCGCAAATTTAGCGGAGGATTCTTTATGGATATACTTTTTCTCTTTTTTGTGAGACACGAGGTCAACAAGAGGAATTGTAAGAAGAAATAGCAGTTTTATGGTAAGTAAATAGAAGTTATAATGTCTTTTTCAGTTCACTTGATTAGTAGCAAGATGAATTTTTAGGGTGGGTTTGAATTGGGAATTTGGCTAGGAGAGCTTAAAGAGGAATCTTTGGTTGGATTAAAAAATATAGGAAAATAAAAGAAATTTTTTTGCTTTACGGTTCGTTTGGAAAATTTTATGCGGTCTGCTATCTGGTTGAAAATATTTAGGAAAATACCGTTAATAAAAATGTCATTTCATCTGGTGGATGTAAAGTAACTGAAACGCCATTTTATATGGCGTCTTGAGGAAGGCTGAAAGCGCCATTTCGTCTGGCGATTTTGTCTGAATTTTGTTACACCTCAAAATGCCATATCAATTGGCGCGGTCTAATGAAAGTGCCAAATCAATTGGCATATTTTAGCTGGCATGTAAACACCACTTGAAATGGCACTTTCTATTTTGCTTAGCTCGCCCTTTGATATGACGTTTTCTTTTGTGCTCCAATTCACCTTAATTTCTTCTCTGTATAAACACTCTCATCAATCTCCACAATCTGTAAAAACACCGACATTTCAATGAACAAATATAGACAAAAAAAAAATAAATGAAAACTTATAGATAAACTAAAATAATAACAATTTTTAAATAATATCACAAACATAAAATAAGATTTTTCATACAAAATAAGAAAATACATAAACTAATTTTTAAAATATAATATTAATATGAACATCATATATATACACAAAATAACAAGATAGGATTTTTCATAAACTAAAGAATATGTAAACTAATTTTTAAATTGTGTGTACTTCATAGAATGTTACATTATATTATTAGAAAGATAAATCTCCAAATTTGAGATAGATGATGCCTACTCCGCCCCACAAGAAGGGTGCCTCCTATTACGGAGGGTCTTTGCTGCCCTTCCTGCACCTGTGGCTGAGTATGTGGTGTTGTGGGCTACAATTGAGGCGGTAGGTCATAAGGCAACTCTAAATAGGCTGGAGGCTGTATACTTGGGTCAAAACGAGCTCTACCCCTCTTTCGAGTGTACTATCTGGGAAGAAGAGGTGTTGTGATGACCTCCAGTGGTGGTGGTGCTACGCTGGTCTAAGGAACTGATATCGTAGGTTGCAATAGTGGTGACTGTGTAGTACCCACCTCATCCATGACTATAGTGTAGTCATCAATGCTCACTAGTAGATGATGTGGATCAATAGTAGGTAATGGTGGCGTGATAGAAGCTGATGGTGGCACTCTTGGAGAACTAGAGGGTCCAGCTCCTGTAAAAGTGGATGGTCCGAGTCTGGTGGATGATGATGGTCTATCATCAGGAGACGATGACGATCTCGTTGCCCATCCAGCCTCGGTCAAATGGTACTCCTCATCTATGGCTGCAATCGTCCTCCGCCTAATGCTTTTTATCGTATCTGATAACTAACAGACCTCCTCTCAATCTATATAGCCAAGGAGATCTATCGTTGTATGAGTAGCCTTCATAGCGGTGTTTACCTGTAAACATACGAACAATGATATTAGATACATGTCATCAATTGTATTACATTGAAAAATGACAATATTAATTATTTATTTACTAAAGAGTCACTAACCAGTATAGTCCTCTAGCAGCAACAGATAGGCTGAGATCCGATCAGAGGCACGTCTCGCAGAGGGCCAATCTGCGTCCTACTAATGTCCTATACCACCGCATATACGGATCATCCGGTGATATCCAGCCTATAGATGGGTCAACTATGACCACCTTATGAAGCCGATCCTCCCACGTGGTGATATGCTCTTGATCGTGGACTTCCCAATGAGTCCCCATGCGACCTCGTCGATAAAGTGCATGCAATGCAAGGCTAGTGTTGCATGTAATTGGCTCCTTTTTAATCATCCTAAACTGTCACATAACCCGATCTAGAAAGTACATCTCAACCACTTCATAGCATATAAGGGGCACTCTAGCCTGCCAAATCATCCGATCGCATGTTGGTATAAGAAAATCCATCAGATATGGTTGTCAAGTCATCTGTAACTCAGTCATCAAGTCCAATTGATCCCTATAGTCACAGAGAATACAGGAAGTGGTCAACGCAAGTTTCGCACGCCACCTACAGTGGTAATACGTAGTAATAATTGCAGTAACAATTATGTTAGCAAAATAAAAGGAAACTTAATGAACAACAGTACTAAACTATCTATTAAGATTCATAGATATAACCATATGGATCGGTTGGTAGTGGTGGGAGGCCAGGGTGTGCATCCACAGCATGGGGTGGATCTGGGATAGGTATCTCATCTGCTGGTGCACCCTTAGCTATGTGTCCATCTATGTGTGCATCATCTTGAGCTAAGGGATCTATATGTGCTGCAATCAGTGGAGGCTGTCAGATAAGTGATCGTACAAGAGATAACCTCTCCCACGCCCAGATCTGCAGTATGACTAAAGAGCCTATGATCTCCTTCGCACCTGGCTGTGCCACCCCACAAATCTCCCGATACAGCAAAATAAGTACTGTAGACCCCCAGTTATAACGGCCAACATGCTACAACTGCTTCAACATCAATAGGTACATGAGCTTTACCATATTCCTTGACTTGTCTGCTAGCAAAACACCCCCAATCAACAACAATAGAGTGGCCCGTGCATGCTGGGGCACAACCTCATCATCTACACTATCCAGTAACTTAGTAAAGTGTCGAGTTAACTAACTAATCTATATCCGTGCTTTGTGGATAGTAGCTGCAGGAGGGGTAATGCCTAGTAATCACTGAACAATGGCAATCCGTTCTGCCACATTATGCTTCTCATCTACACCAGTCACAGCAAATCTATCAACTAGTAGGCCTGTGATCACACTGATATCCTCGAGTGTGATCGTATACTCCCCACAAGGCATGTGAAATGTATGCATCTCAGACCTCTGCCGCTCAATTAGAGCTGTGATGAGGGATTGGTACAACTTAATACAACCCATCCTATAAAATCCATATACCCCAGCCCTAATCCAGTAGTCAACCACCCTGCCATCTCTGGGTATATGACTAAAATCACGCATCAATAGCTTATTGTTCCTGAGTCGTAGGACAACCTCCTCCTACAATGACAAAAAACAAGACATTAGCATATGTAGAGATAGAATGTTAAGTAAATATGACTTTAATCAATCTCATTCCAAAAAAGGTCACTAACACTTGGAATTTAAATTATAAACTTACCCCATCATCCCATATTTATGAAGATCTGTGGCATGACTAACGGTACAGTACTAATGGATTGTGGGGTTTGGGAGAAAGCAAATTTGTCCGTGGGTTCATACATGATTTATACCTGGCTGAATATACAACAATATATTAGAACCACATAAGCAACTGAATAACAAAAGCAAAATTAAGAAATCGCCAACTGAATACTTAATAAAGACATTGCCAACTAAATACAGGCACGTAACAAGCATTAATGATTACATAAGCATAAGATAAAAACAACATGTCATTTAAACTATTCGAGAAATATAGTGATCACATGTAAATAGAGCAATGTCAAATTATTTATAACCAAACAAATAAAGTGTCATTGATAAAACAAGACTTTAGTGATTAAATAAGCATAACATCATTCTAACAAGGAAACCACTGACTGGCCAACATATCCGAGACAAAATATCGTTACATTATCAAAAACAAAACACCACGAACGATCATAACTACCTCGGAAGTCTACCCGGGCACTTCCTCTTATTATGACCCTCTTAATAGCAAATCCCACATCGTACTTTCGAAGCGCTTTCACTCCCATCCATCTCATTCTAGATGCGAGTTGACATTGGTCTCCTTTTTTGTCACTTAAAATGCTTATTCGAAATAAACTTTAGCACATTCAGTGTTTTCCAATACTTTGGATCATGCAGGGGCTTAAAGCGAAGAGCATAAATACTGACATAAGCATCGATAGAGTACTCTGGTGCTATCATCCTCATCCAGTCATGGTGGCACTTTTCGCAAACGGCAATGACCTGTGAGCATGGAATCCTTAGCTGACTCTATTTTGCCGTATGTGCAACTTTCTTCCTTTAGGTTGACAACTTGGACATTGCATCTGCTATTAACATGATGGCCTGTCGTTATTTTGTAGACACCATCAATTTGGTTGGAACACATTATACAATGGTTGTGAGCACGGAGTTGAAACTTCTCAACTAACTCTTGAACATTTGGGAAATGTTGAACTTTACTCCCCTGGCACGCTACCCCCACTACATTTTTGTCACTGAAGTATGTCAACACCTTGTAAAAAGTAAACTGAGCACAAGCTGCGATAGGTAAGGCCCTAACACCCCACATTATATTGTTGAAGCACTTCGATATATTAGTGGTCCTGTTCCTATATCTATGGATTATGAGACATAGTCCACTTCTCCCTCGGGATTTCATCGATATACTTCCATGCATCTAGGTTTAACACTCTTATTGTTCGCATTGTAGCTTAAAACTTGGGCACTTGCAGGGTTTTGGGCATTTGACATTAACTTACTAAGTTGAACCTCGATGAACTTCTTCTTAAAGTTTACCTCGACATGGCATAGACAAAACCGATGAGTGGCGTTTGGTGGTGCCCAGCCAGAACTTGGTGTGTTGACTGCCAAAAGAATGCCAGGATGCCGATCTAAAATAAGACATAACCCGCGTGTGTTTGGCATTACATGTATCCTCAAGTTATGAAGAAACCAAAACTAACTCTCGAATGACTCCATGTTAACCACAACAAAGGCAAGTGGGAATATTTGCAAGTTGGCATTGACTCCCATAGCAATCAGAAGTTTACCCTTGTATTTGCCATATAGGTGAGTACCATTAACGCTCACAACAGGTCTACAAAATTTGAACCCTTTGATACATGGTTTGAAAGCCCAGAATACATATTGCAAGATTGCAGTACCTGGAGTATCCACTAGATGGTAAAAGTACTTAACAATGCTGTCAGGATTGAATGTTTGAACCGCTTGCAGAAAAATTGACAATTTACTGTATGAATTTCCCAGTTACTAAAAATACTAGCAATTGCCTTCTATTTTGCAACATATGCTTTTTTATAAGAAATATGATACTGATACTGTTTGTTCACTATCATTGCTAGTATGCCGGGTGATATCGATGGGTTTTTCTTTACCATTTCTTTGATGTAAGAGGCAATTGACCGCTACTAGAAATTGCGTCTAAATTCAACCCCAAGTATAAGGGTATGCGGTATAGTTTCACCTAGTGAGTCTAGGATCGTATCCACAGAGAATCCTAAAGTATCTGTCTCTAAGTTGTTTCTAGGTTTCTCTAATTTCACGATGCTGAAAAATAAATTTGGTAAGGTTTTGATGATTGAAAGTTGTTTTAATTTTACTAAACAATAAAAAGAAACTTGATTATTTCTAATGATAATTAAAAGCGTCTAATTGATAACTTTCTAAATTCAAATAGTAAAGTGAATCTTGGTTTGCTATTCAGTTTTTCAGGTGAAGTGAAACTTAGTTATTAGAACCCATTTTTATAACCTCAATTCAAATTTCATGTTTCTTATTAAAATAAGGGAAAAATCTAAATTGGAAAATATTTCATGAAAAATTTTTAATTACAATACTCAGCTGCATGTTCACGTAGTTTATGTTACGAAATCGGAAAGTATTCTTTTATTAAATCCTTGGTTTTGGAATTAAATTTAATTACGTCAAAGTTTCAAAGAATATTTTAAAGTGCCAAAAAGATTTTTCAGGGATTCAAATAATTTGAACAAAACTTCTTGTTTTCCAAAGTTTTTAAGCAAATCAAAATTAATTCCATCAAAAATTAGGGTTTTGAATTAACTAAGTTCACTTACCCTATTTTGAATCTCCAAACCAAAATATTAAACCCTAGCTTAACATACTTGCAAAATTCATCACTAAATATTTAAAAATATTCTTTAAACTACCTTTAATTAAAACTAGTAAAAATAAGAAACAAGAAACTCCAAGAATGAAACCCTAGATAGCAACTAAACATGCAAGAACATAACGATATTCAATCATAATGAAAAATGTAAAATAAATTATAAAAAAGATTAAGACAACACCCTTGATCTATCATACAAGAATTTAATATCAAAACCAGACAAACTTAAACATGAGAAACCTAAACCCTAAACTATGCATGTAAGAGATATCATAAACATATATGGTCGTATAAAAAGCATTAAGATATCAAGGATGATACGAAAGAAATCAACTAATATATTATTACTTTTTATAAAAGAAATACCGTACTTCAAAACCACATGAACCAAATGATGGAGAATGAAAGCCAATATAGCAGTAGAACATGCAGCAGCAATGGATTTCATCCACATTTCTCAACAAAACATTATAAACTTGCAAGAAGACTTCAAGAAACTTTAACCCTAAAGTACTAGAATATGACTACGAGAAGTGTATTTTAAAAACCTCAAAGTTTGGCTTATATAGGCCTTACAAAACCCTAACAAAATAAGAAATACGCGGACTTCAGGTGGCTCGAGCGTCCGGACCCTCGATTGGGGCATCCGAACCGTCAACAGATGGTAATTCTCTGGCGTCCGGACCCTCCTCCAGGATTCTGCTCCCTTGAGTTTTTCTTGTCGATGTCCAGTCCTGACCTCCAGTTGCTTCCTCACTTTGCTTTATAACTTCATTGTCTTCGTTTTCTTCCTCAATTAGCCAAGAAACATCTTCACCATCACTACATTGAAGAAAACAAACATCTAAGTTCAAAATAATATAAAAATGCATAACTTACAAGTAAAATACATGTAAATATACTTAGTTATGGAGTTTGTAATCACATTTTTCAAGTGTAATCACTCCCCGCAACCTAAGCATTGCTAGTCCCTAGCAATGGCTTTATTTGAAATAAATAAACTTACTATCCTATTTCTCTTTTTGTTGGAAACACGACTGCACTTAGCTGCGTGTAGCAAGCCTATTAAACCCCTAGATTCCTCATAGTGGACAAGTGAAGTCTCGTGAGGGCTTGCAGTAAATCTACCCACAAAATTTCTAATCTAGTTCAATGGGTGGCAATATTCAATCCAATAACTTTCAACTTATAATAAATAGGAAATAAGTAATTGAACATCAAAATTATAGCATAAATTTCTCCAATGTGCTTCAAACTTACTTAACTTTTCAACCATTTTAATTCAGGTGTATCAATTTATGTCATTCAGTCAACCCAGCTAAGAAATGCCTCAAAGATCATGGCTTTAACTTCAAATCTCACCAGGTTGTTCATTATTGTAAGAATTCACTCAGAACATGTTTACTTTCTATCGGTTCATGCAGAAGTGCAAAACAAATAAGAGTAGTGAACCACAAAATAACAATGGACTGAAAGGAGTAAATCATGTGTAATATTACATAGCTTCATAGAAGGAATGTATTCATGCATAACAAAAGTGCTACTATCAATTACATGAGCTGGATCAAAACTCCTCTAAGTATCTTTCACCTAGAGTCCATTAGGTCTTTCCTAGGTTATAATTTGACCAGGGAGTAATAGTTGAACAAATGACGGATAGGATAATTCAAAAGTGCATGTTCATGGATAAATATGCCACATAATTCTCCCCCTCCCCAACTTTTCTCCTTTCACCCCTTGACTACCAACATTGAAGGTTTTTTTTTTTTTTTGGCTTTGCCCTTACACACCTTACTCCATACTTTGCACTAATATCCCATGACATGTAAGGGTTGGCTTACCTATATTTCTATGGCTAATAAGGTTGTAAGGGCTGCTAAAACAACAAAAAAAATTCATATATTATTATTTTATTTTCTAAGGCTTCAAAGTGGTTCCAAGGGTAATATAATTATGGAAAAGTTTCAAGCCTTCAAATATAAGAACGAGGGCTTAACATCACTCTATAGGTTAATGACACTAATCAGAGATATTGATCCACTCATGAAAATTAATAGTATCCTCTTGTGCATTTAATACCAAACAAATTAGTGTAGTGAAGCTATTCAAATGAAAGTGAGATGAAAGAAAATATATATAGATCTTCTAAGCACACAAATCCTCTAGAAACAATAGTTATGGCTCAAATCTCACAAAAAGTAGGGTATTTAAATCTCCCACCTTTATCTAGGTGTACTTGCTTTACTAAGTCTCATAAATTCCAATCCTTAACACACCTTTATTTCTAACAGTTTAAAACTACAAGTTATTAGTACATTAGAAAATTTTATACTTAATTTCAATTTTCATTCCCTATTTCTCTATTAAAAATAAGCCAGTTGTTACTTTCAAGAATATACCACCAATAATACTCAAGAAAAATCACTTTTAATGTATCTAAGGTAAGTTTTCCTAATTTGTTATTCCCCCTTAACTTAAAATACTTATTGTCCTCAATGTGTGTGCCATGTGTGAACCAAGTGAGAGACGAGAGGTGGAAGTGAAAAACTACCCCCCAATTGAATGTGAAAGTGATTCATGACAAAAAATTAATACAAATACAAATATCACATAACTAAAATAAAATAAAACTGGAAAAAAATAAAACAATGTTTAAAACATATCTCAAGCTGGCCTCACAAAGGAATGAATCATGGTGTATAGTAAGACTGTCAGGTTGCTCATAATCATATGGAGTTTGGTTCGAAAAATTAAAATCATGATAAGAACAAGCAACTCCAATATCATTATCACAAATAGGAATATACTCGAGCGGTGGCATGTCATCAAAAGTAGATTGTGATGCTGTTTCAGATTCTGTGTCCGTGGCATAAATTGGTGTATCTAACCATTGTATTGTCATATTGACATCGGCCCATTCCATTCGCATTAAAATATCCAGATCAATCTCATCCCACCATGGGTTTTCCATTAATTGATGAGGAGGCCAAAAAACTAGTGGAGGGTATTTAATAGGTGGTGAGATAAGTAGACCCTCTTCGAAAGACTCATCGGGCCAATTATCATAACTAACGTTGGAATTCAAAGAACATGAGTCATCACAAGAACTAAACCAATCATCAAGTGCATCCCATTTGCGTTTATTACCACTTAAGGAATTAATACATGTATCCACATTATCATATTCATCAAGTAATTCGGGCACATGCAACTTGTTCAACACACACCATGCACAAGGAAACCATAGAAGCACAGATGAGACAAAATATCCAATAAAAACTAAGTGCTAAAAAGAAATTAATCCAAATAAAACGTTCAAAGCAAATTTAGAAAGATAGAACTTAGATAAAAACATATCAACGTTAAATACACATAAGAGTTTTCGGAGTACAAAATTATGAACAAAGCAAACATTCCTAAACTCTCAAATAGTACAAAAGACAAAGTAGAAGATAGCTAAGCGTAAGTAGCACATCCCTGCTATGATGGAGGTGGCTGAGAATCCCTCAGGTGATCCAAAATGCCTGCAGAAGATGACCAGACACTTACTGGGTTCATTAAATATGCATAATCTAGTCAGTCATGGCATGCATCTGGGCTACTAGCTTAGCATTTGAGACATTGTGTGAAGGCTCAGGTGGGTGTGGTACTGACTCTTCTTCAGGTTGAGTGGAAGAGCTGCTAGTGTCTTCCTTAGAAGGTCCTACTCTTTTTCTTCTAACTTGAGCAAGTACGCCCCTAGACTTAGCATAAGATGTGAGAGTGAAATTTTGGAGGTTCAAGGCAACTGGTAAGTCTGGGGGAATAACAACACTCTTGTGGCGCAATATAGCGGTCAACGCACCCCCAAACGGTATAGAAGACTGACCTTTATCATATTTAATGGTATGAGCAACTTGGTGCCACATGTAGGAAGGTAAGTTAATAGACATCCCCGTACTAATAGTGTAGATGGGTCGGGCTCGGGATGGTACACAATCGGATGTTCGATGTTGTGGAAAGATGTTAGAACAGGAGAACAGGTGCAGGGTCTAGTATTTTTGATTTAACACTGAAACTGGTTTCCTAATGCCATCATTCCAGGAATTACCATCCAATAAACTCTCGGCACCTATACTTTGGAGTGGTGGGGTGCTCTTGTCAGGATACGTGAATTCTGGATTTTGAACTTGAGGTACTCGAAAGACAGCTACTAAATCATCCGGGATAAACTCAATCTCCACTCCTCGGACCCAACTAACGATCTTTTCTCTGCCTTTCCTCCTGACAATTGACTTGAGTTTTACATTAGCAAAAAATTCCTGCACTAAATCCATAACACAGTGAGCTTGAAAGTATGCTAAGTCTAACCATTGCTTTCCCTCGAAATTTTGAAACAACAGCATGTCATCTCTATGAAATTGTTCGATGTTCTAAAATCGTTTAACAACCACAGGTCGAGTCAACCAAAAATTATCAAATTTTTCTTCAGCATCTTCTCTATAAAATTGGGTCCTATCGAATGATCTAGATCCAAGTTGCCTATTAGCTTGTTGTTTACGTGGTCCTATTTTACTACAAAAAAGAATGATTGAGCATAAAGAATTTGAAAAAAACCACCTATGTCTACCCAAAATTGGTGGCCCCACTAACAATGGAAGTAATATGAGAAATTGCAAGAAAAAAAAATCCAATTCATGGGCATGGTGAAATTTGACTTGGTTGGGAAAGATAAGCTTGCAAAGCACAAAGGTAAATTCTTCCCAACTTCTTATTGTTTTTGAAGAAAACTTTGAGAACGAGCCCATTAAACCTAACATGTGGTCCCATAAATTTGGAATTTCATGAAATTAAAGGAGACCCACCATTGTTGGTTGTCGGGTAAGGTTTCCAAATCAACAAGATTGATAGCCCCCACCTTCATAAAATAGATTAAAGCCAATTTTCAATAAATAAAACCTTAAATAAGTTAAAATTGATAAGAAAATACAACTTTTGTGGCTCATGGGTTTGATTAGTGAAAGCATAAAAACAACCAAGAAACTAGGGCTTGAGAGAATAAGAGGAAGACAAACTTACTCAATAATGGAGGAATAGTTGAACAATTTACTAGAAATTAGTATGTTGCCTTCAAACTTAGAATCACGCGAGACATGAAGAGTATGGGATTTGAGTCTTTAAGTTGGAATCAACACCATGAATTAGGGAAAGAATGAGGGGCTGGCCTAACCAAGAAACAAAACAATTTAAATGTCCCCGACGGTCCAGACGGGTATGTCGAGGGTCCGGACGGTCCCTAAGTTGATGTCTCAGGTGTCCGAATGGGCCTTCTAAGGGTCCGGACGGTCGATCACATTTTTGCAAATTTTTTTTTTAAACGAAACTCATAACCCCTAATTACTTGAAACTATTATACTCCCTACTAATTAAAGTAGATCCTAAACTAGTAATATATAACAAGTAACCTAGTGAAATTTGGGAATTACTCATACGGAGGAGGATCCAAAAGATCCTATGATTCCACTAAACCCACGAATTGATCTAAATAAAGTTTAAGGCGATGCCCATTCACCTTAAATCTATTCTGGTTCTTTGGGTTTTCGATTTCTATCGCTCCAAGGTTAGAAACATGGGTAACAATGAAAGGACCCGACCATTTGGACTGCAATTCACCTGGAAAGAAATGAAGTCGTGAATGATAAAGTAGTACCTTCTGACCTTCATGAAATAAACCACGTGAAATGTTTTGATCGTGTACTTTCTTCATCTTATCTTTCGAAATTAATGCATTTTCATATGCATCATTCCTTAATTCCTCCAACTCCACAATTTGAAGTTTGCGATGCAATCCTACCTCATCTATGTTGGTATTAAATTGTTTAATTGCCCAATAAGCCTTGTGCTCTAACTCAACAGGTAGGTGGCACGTTTTTCCATAAACAAGTCGATATGGTGACATTCCCAATGTCGTTTTGTATGTCATACGATAGACCCATAATGATTCAACCAGTCGCAGTGACCAATCCTTGTGATTTAGATTAACTGTTTTCTCAAGGTTTTGTTTGATTTCTCTGTTTGCGAGTTCTACTTGGCCACTTATTTAGGGGTGATAAGAAGTGCCTACTTTATGCACTACCCCGTATTTAAGTAGCGGATTACCAACTGGTCTATCGCAGAAGTGCTTTCTCTTGTCACTAGTGATCACTCGAGGCATTCCAAAATGGGAGAAAATATTTTCATAGAGGAATTTCATCACGACTTTATAATCATTCGTTCATGTTGCAATTGCTTCGACCCATTTCGATACATAGTCCACCCCCACTAGAATATATTCATAACCGAATAAGGCGGGGAAGGGACCTATGAAATCGATACCCCAACAGTTGAAGACTTCTAAAACAAGAATGGGAGATAAGGGCATTATGTTTCGATGTGTTAGGCTCCCTAATCTTTGGTATCGATCACAAGTAGTACAAAGCTTATGAACGTCTTTAAAAAGAGTTGGCCAATAAAATCCATATTGTAATATCTTTGCAGCAGTTTTATTTATGACAGAATTCGATTATGCCTGGGATTTCCCACTCAGGAATACAACGCCGTATCATTTGATCAGGGAAGTATTTGAACAAATAAGGATCATCCCAAAAGAAAACTCTAACATTACACAAGAATTTCTTTCTATCTTTTGAATTCTATTCTTTTGGAATGTGCCCAGTCACTAAATAGTTCGCAATATTGGCATACCAAGGCAAATTGGAAGCTGCTAGTGCTTCTACTTGGAATAACTGTTCATTTGGGAAGCTATCATTTATCTGAGTCTCATCTGAGGGAATTGCTTCCACTGGTAACCGTGACAGATGATCAGCTACGACATTTTTCACTCCCTTCTTATCTCATATTTCAAGGTCAAATTCTTGTAACAGTAATATCCATCGTATTAAACGTGGTTTGG
The DNA here is from genome assembly GCA_035590655.1 of Pouteria glomerata. Taxonomy (NCBI): domain Eukaryota; kingdom Viridiplantae; phylum Streptophyta; class Magnoliopsida; order Ericales; family Sapotaceae; genus Pouteria; species Pouteria glomerata. The sequence continues at coordinate 30,155,694 of JAVXUM010000036.1, forward strand.
CCTCTTGTTTAGTTAACAGATATTTAAGGGCAGAGTAATCAGTGAATACAATCGCTTTTGAACCAACGAGATCAGAACAGAACTTTTCAGGGGCGAAGACAATTGCTAGTAGTTCTTTTTCAATTGTTGTGTAATTCTTTTGTGCCTCATTCAAGGTTTTACTAACATAAATAAATGACATGCGCCTTTTTGTTCTTTCTTTGCCCTAACACAGCTCCAATAGCATGGTCACTAGCATCACACATAAGTTCAAAGGGAAGTAACCAATCAGAGGATTGGAGAATAGGGGCTATAGTTAGGCAACCCTTGAGTGTATCGAAGGCCTTTTGACATTGGGGCATCCATTCAAAGGGTGTGTCCTGTGTCAATAATTGACACAAGGGCTTAGAGATTTTACTAAATGACTGAATGAACCACCGATAGAAACCGGCATGCCCTAAAAATGACTTTATATCCTTAACCGAATGTGAAGTGGGAAGCTTTTGGATTAGCTCTACCTTAGCTTTATCTACTTGGATGCCATCTTTGGAAACTATATGACCTAACACAATACCTTGTGTCACCATAAAATGGCATTTCTCCCAATTTAAAACTAAATTCTTTTCTTCACATCAGGATAATACCAGATCAAGGTTTTTTAGGCACTGCTCGAATGAATCACCATAAACAGAGAAATCGTCCATAAATACTTCAACGATCTTTTCTACCATTTCACTTAATATACTGATCATGCAAGATTGAAATGTAGTAGGTGTGTTACACAGGCCAAAGGGCATTCTCTTATACGCAAAGGTGCCAAAGGGACATATGAATATCGTTTCGGATTGATCCTCTAAAGCAATCTTTATTTGGTTATACCCTAAATTGCCGTCAAGAAAACAGTAATAAACATGGCCTGCTACTCTCTCCAATACTTGATCAAGAAAAGGAAGAGGAAAATGGTCTTTCCTAGTAACTGTATTGAGTTTTCTATAGTTAATACAGACTCACCAGCCAGTTTGGATTCTCGTTGGAACCAATTCATTGTTCTCAATCCGAATTATAGTCACTCCAGACTTTTTAGGAACTACTTGTGTAGGACTTACCCATTTGGAGTCAGAAATCGGGTAAATAATACCTACATCAAGCAATTTAAGCACTTCTGCTCTTACTACTTCTTTCATGTTTGGATTGAGTTGCCTTCGCATTTGATGAATTGGCTAAATAAATCCGATGTGTGCAAATGAGTGGACTTATACCTGTCAGGTCAGCTACTGACCACCCTAAAGCTTTCTTATGATTTTTGAGTAAA